>VUYV01000263.1:327186-548887 GCA_008711295.1 Anarhynchus alexandrinus
AGGTGGGTTTGGCAGAGTCCTCTTCACCTTCTTTTGAGTGCCTGATGGAGTTATGCTTGAAGAACCCTTTGCCTGCAACAGAAGAAACAAGACTGAATCACTATTCTGGAGGCTTGATCATAAAATTTTCACAAACTGTTTAAATTTTTTTCATCCTATGGCTTTATATGTTAACCACATACTCTCTCTAATGGAGAGGAAGCTTGTGGTATCTGTGAATAAGCAGCAGAAAACGGCATCAAAAACAAGCTGGCAGTCTGCTAAAGGTCAGGAAAATAAGCAATCTAATGCAAAATAAGGGTGACACTCACTAGGACTTTGTTTAGTCTAAGACTGAAAAATCTACTTTATATTCTTGAAATTGAATTGACTGTAATTTAAAAGAGGTTTTTTTATTTCCATATAATTATACATAAACATATACAATGCATGTGTGTGTGGAAGGGGAATATATATAGACCTACGCACCTTCCTTTTAGTTAACATTTCATAGAAAAAATATATGTATAATTATAAATGTATATATATACATATTCATATTAATATATAAATATATGTATAATCTGTACAGTCAAATAGAAGTCTCTGACCCAGACACTGAGTGCATACTGCTATAACTTTTACTGAAATCCAGACACCAAAGCAGGACTTTCTGGTGCCAACACTCTTGGTAAAACAGGTAGTTCTTAGTCCACCTTGTCATTTTTCCTCATCTCTGCTGCTACATATATATTTTCAGGGAAGATTCTTGTGCTTTACAAAAGCGGTGTGAGCTTACTTCAGGTCACTGAAGACTTTCTTAAATGAAATTTGTCCAGTTCCAAAGCTGCAGTTTAAAACTTCAAAGAAGTTAAGCAGTATAAAAATGTAGGAATCTAGTTCAGTCCAGATGTCCGGACTTCCCCACTGTTAATGGTAGAAGGGTGATTCATCGTGATCTAGGAGAAGTATCTACTTTACGCTGATGAGTCATTTTTTGGAGGTGCCTATCTCTCTTCATCAACTAGGAAAGTAGGCCACATAACTACTTAGATGCAATCTAAATTGCACCCTAAATTACTAGGGTTTTTGAGAGATGCATCAGTACAGGTCTGACCTGGAGAGCAGCTCTGTGGAAAGGGACCTGGGAGTCCTGGTGGACAACAGGATGACCATGAGCCAGCAATGTGCCCTGGTGGCCAAGAAGGCCAATGGCATCCTGGGGTGCATCAAGAAGAGTGTGGCCAGCAGGTCAAGGGAGGTCATCCTCCCCCTCTACTTTGTTCTGGTGAGGCTGCATCTGGAGTACTGTGTCCAGTTCTGGGCTCCCTGGTTTAAGAAAGACAGGGATCTGCTGGAGAGGGTCCAGCAAAGGGCTACAAAGATGATTAGGGGATTGGAGCATCTCTCTTATGAGGAAAGACTGAGGGACTTGGGTCTTTTTAGTCTGGAGAAAAGAAGATTGAGGGGGGATCTTATTAACACTAACAAATACTTAAAGGGAGGGTGCCAGGGGGATGGGAACAGTCTTTTTTCAGTGCTGCCTGGTGATAGGACAAGAGGGAACAGGCACAAACTTGAACATAGGAAGTTCCATCCAAACCTGAGGAGGAACTTCTTTGCTGTGAGGGTGGCAGAGCACTGGCACAGGCTGCCCAGAGAGGTGGTGGAGTATCCCACTCTGGAGACATTCAAAACCCGCCTGGATGCTGTCCTGTGCAACCTGCTGTGGGTGACCCTGCTCTGGCGGGGGGGTTGGACTAGATGATCTCCAGAGGTCCCTTCCAACCCTGACCATTCTGTGATTCTGTGATTCTATGATTATTTTCAGTTTTGAAGTAAAATTAGGCTCCCACAAAATGAAAATACATTAAGAAGTGGGACTTGAATGATTTTGAAATTGTATCCTATCTCCCCAATAGCTTCTTATGAATTTTGCCTTAGTAAAGTAAAAGGGATTGGTCTATACACATAAACTAAAAATAATCACCTCAGCCATTAGAGAATGCATCCATGTTAATAGCAAAATATGGAAACACTTTAGCACAGTTTAACGAGGGAAGTAAAAAGAATATCAACCAACTTGGCTCTTCTGCCTCTGCAGGCAAGCACAGCACGTTAGCAAGCATTAGCTGTTATTAATTAAAAATGGAATTTTTTATGAAATAAATGTTACTTTATTCAGATAAGAAGTCAACAAGATTAATTTTAATTAGGACTTGAAAAATCACTATTTTCTCTGTTTATTCTAATATGTTGTCAACAAATTGTAAAAGTTTTTAAAAAGTGTTGACAACCCTCTTTTGCTGCTTCCCTGTTACCTAACCTTAGAAAATCACAATAATCAACACATCATTTGTCATGGATCTTTAAAGAAACATTCACTACCTTTTCAAGTGCCATTTAAGCTCTTTTCATCCTCTTCATCTAAATTCCATCAACTTTTGCATGTTTCAGATTTCAATAAATGCAATTTAATTTTGTTTTCAGCTTCCTGTGGCCATTTCCCAAACCCATGTTGTGCCAACAAATCAAAGAAACTAATTTTCTCTTGCTCAGTGTGTACTTATAATCAAAGACAAATTAATCATCTACAGTAGGTCTAGTTGGTTATTAATTTATATTGTAAATTCAGTCCAATACCACTGTTATTTCCCCCTCCCGAACTGAAATAGCAATCACAGACGGTGAAGCAGTCACAGATGGTCACTGGTATTGGGGAAGAGCTATTAATAACACATTCATTAAAAGGTCTATAATACTTTATGGAATTATTATTTTCAGATGACAGTTAAGTTAATGATGAATAAATCCCAATGTAGGCTTATAAGGCATTTTATTGGAAAAAAAACCCAGATCTTGTTTTTATATCTTTGTCTGCATATAAAGAAGCTCAGACTACTAGACACTACAGGAAGATGTACCACTTAGTTTTCAAAAAGTATTGCTAACCTCTAGTTCTCAGCTGGTATTGTCACAAAAGGCAAGTCTTAATTCTTTTTCCTTGATATTTATACTGACTTAAAAATTAAATATAATATTTTAGTACCGTGATAAAATGTGTGGGTTTCTTTCTTCTTCCTGGATAATCTCATCATCAGTTACGTTAGCATGCTACTCCGCAACTGCATTAATAGGTTTAAGGGAAGTTCAACTGCAGTATTTCGGCAGATAACTTTAGAGTAGTTGTTAAATTTACTTTTTTCATTTCCTTTGAATTTGTAAACTAGCGAGGAACAAGCTAAGGCTGATCTTCACCAAATTCTAATCTCTTTATCACAAAGAATTGGAAGTGGAAAGGAGCAATTGTGCTCTCTAGCCCTATCCCTGTATTTTTGGTCCCTGTAATACATTTGTAATGTTATGCTCATTTTAGGTCAAAAGTATCCAAAGGAAAGATGGGGCAGAAACCTTCATAAAACTACTGTGGAACCAAATTAAAACCCCTGTCAAATACAGGCAGGCATTCCTAGGCCTTACAGCTACTGGTTAAAGGTCAGGTTAGATGTCAGACAGGTGACCTTGGCAAGCCCTCTGACTGAATAAGCCATGAAGTTTTCTTCCATATTTTACCACTTTTTCCATCTACTTCATTCTAAACCGTTTCCTTCTAGCTATCTACTATCACCTTCCCTAATTTTTAAAAATAATTCTGTGTTTAGCAAATGATCACTATAAATGCTGAATGTAAATCTCAAGAACTAGAAGTAAATTATTCCGCTTCTTGTTCCGTCATGACAACATTATAAACGTTATTACTTTATTGCTGACCTTTGTATATGGAGAGAATTTCACAGCACTCTGGGACATCCCTTCAGGAGGGACATAATGGTAATCAGATCTGCTTCTGAGGAAAACCTGACCTTGCTAAAATAAGTCCAAAGCTTGTGCTTGAGATAAAGCTACAGCTACATTCTCCCCAATACTACAGATTAAAGAACTGAGGAAGAAACAATCGTCCCCCTCCCCAACCAATTTTTAAGCTTAATGGCGTTTTGATAATAAAGATAGGAGAAGAATACACTTCTCGGTCTTGCAGTTCAATGACAAGATAACAAGTGAGGAACTCAAAACACTGAGTTGAAGGTTGTGTGCAAACAGATTTAGCAAAACCTTCCTTTTCTGCCTTGCCAATACACATTAGTCTTGACGTGCTTTATCTCCTGAGCTTTAATTTTTAGAGGCCGTCTGGCCAAAGCCTTGTGAACCCTGTTAAACTGTGAGGTGGCTTTGGAATAATGCCTTTGAGATGACCATCCCCCTCCCTGTGAATCTTTGTGAAAATACTTTTTTCTACCTACTTTTGTCTCCTCCAATTTGATGGCATTGCTGGTAAGGCCAGCAAGACTCAGACCCACTACAAGAATCAGTCAAGCACTAGGAAATACTTGTATGCTCCACTGCTTTTTATCTGTTTTAAAGAGATAGTTTACTTTGGGGGACTAAGTGGTTCAGGAGATATGTAGTGAATTTTTACCTCTAAACAGTGTGCTTGTTTCTATTTACTCAATCTTTCTCCTCCTCTTCTCAACTGAATTTGTTGGAGTATGATACGGTGCTGTTCTTGCATCCTCCTCTCTCTATATTCATCTAGCCACGCTTGGATATGAGCTTCATTTGCGCAAAGAACTGAGCTATCACACTCAGGCATATAACTCTCATATACTTTTTGCATATTTAGGATTTTAGTGGCAAATATGTAATCCTTCATTATTCATTGTTCTTTTAACATTTTCTGTGATCACAACAGAAATAAACTTAAACTTCTTCTGTCCTCCTTAGAGCTGACAAAATAGACCAGTATTTATATATATATATTTGGTACAAGTAGGGACAACTGCAAATAATGTATACAATATGTACACACCTATGCATATGCACAAACCAATTACAATTGTAATGGCAGGACCCTTATTAGAGTTTGCCACCACTAGATTGTCTATGTAATAGAGACAGTGACGTTAGACTACCTACAGTCTGTGATGCTATGAAAACGCAAAGATAAGGTGGGTCACAGCTGAAGCCACTCTACTGCCACTATCTTCTGAAGACCCAAGAGCACGGTGGAAAGCCTGTTCTACACTCTAGAGAAAGAAAACCTTACTCTCTGCAGGGTAAGGTTTCCTGAAGCGTCTGGTGTTGACTTGCAACAGATTTGAAATGTCAGCAGAAAGCTGGCTGTACCCTGATTACCAGAAAAACAATGCAAGTAATATTTTTTGTCTTCAAACAAGGACTATGCAGACAATAAGCTTGCTCAGCAAACTCATGACTAGCATCAGTTCGAGAGACGCACGCTGATTTGTTAAATGAAATTACTGGGAATAAATTATTTGCATCTAGGAAAGATGTCAAGCAGTGGAGGGACAGAAATTACTCTCCCATTCTGAAAAGAGGTCACTTTAGTGGGGACCAATGCAGGTCACTAAGGTAGTAATGGGGTGGAAGGCAAAGCCTGTGCTGTAGCTCTCCGTGTTCCAGCTCTCACATCTGTGATTTTTCATGTATCAGAAAACTCCCCAAATGCAACCTTTCCAAACCCCTAAAACTCACAGAAAAAACTACAATTGTAATGAAGCCGTTCAACTCATAAGAGGGTTTGTATGTGTTATTCAGTATTATGGTATGTGGTCTTCATCATTAGAAATGCATCAGTAACAACAGTTAGAAATTTTGGCAATTCATTACTTTAAACATTCAATTTACTTCAAAGAATCTATGAAAATCAGTTATTCATTAAGGACCTTTTAGTAATCTAACAGTATGTTTAAAATCGCTTGTCAATGGAACCTAATTAAAAGGTACTAACATAACACACTAATATTAGATTACATCATTGTAAGTATGGAATCCTTAATTGCATCTTCTTGTAGGATGCAGACAGAGATATCGGACAATGTTTTGTAGCTTGTCTTGTGCCAATAAATAGTTTATCATGCAAGTTTTTGTGGACCCTTCTGGACTTAATATGTATTATGTGGTAACTATCGACTAGAGAGGAGCAGCTTCACAAACCCTTTTGTAACGAACATTAGGGCAAGAATATTGAGAAACTTCTCTCCATAGACTAAGGCTGACACGGCGTCACTTCTATGACATGAAGAACCAAAGACCGTGGGAACCCACCTCTGGAGACAACAGGTAAAGGGAAGCAGATGAATTGTGCATGGTAAGGAAAATATATCGAAACATGTACGTATAAAAGTTATTCTCACCAGCAGTGCTGCGAATGGAGTAATATATGCTCTGAACAAATTCTAACCATCAGTAAAACCCCATCAGCTGACCTGTACTGCCTTGCCTTGTGTGCCACTGCTGGCAAGGGGAGTGGAAGACGAATTTGATGAGCTGAATTTGGCCTTGTGTATGGCAGGGAAATACCCTGCTTCATGAGTAATATACTAGAGCTTTCCTTTAATGTAACTCTTGTCTTTCTTTTCTGGAAGTATTTTGCTCTGGAGACTGAGCAGTCAGGCAGAAAACTAGTTTCTAAATCACTACACAGCAGCACCGAGATGCCAGTCAGCCTGATTTTCTCAGTGCTTCCCCGCCCCACCCCCTCCTTTACAGCCTCTGTAAAGATAAGTTTCTCTTCTGTTAAAACTAATATAAAATTTTTAGTCTATTCCAAAACAATAAGCATTTTTTTTTCAGAGTTTTTCTGCTTTCATTCATGTCAGTCAGAGTCACTCATTCCTCAGATGAGCACTTCTGTACTTTCCATCCTGTTGCTCCTTTCATTTTCTCTGTGAAATTGTTTGAAATTGCCATTTTCACTTCAAATGCAAGGGGAACAGCACAGTGCACTTAACAGCTGACGTGACATGAGGTATCAACTTCTTTCCTCAGTTAAACACATAAAAGGCCATATGCTTCTTTTGATCTCGGGGGGAGAAAGGAGAAATTCAATGGAAATTTGATATGCAAACTACAGACAGATGTGGCCCTTACACAGTGATTTTCAAAGGGATCTAAACCTACATTTCATCTACTTTATGTAAGTAGGCATAATGGTTGTTCTCAGTCATTTGCATAGAAGAGGTAGTTTTGCACAGACTAACCAATTTGAGATTCATTTGGAACAGGACTGAGAACTTTTGCCTATAAGGGCAATGGGGCAATTCCTTCCTCAATTTATACTGGTAAAAATTAGGAACAGCAATTTAAAACAGCAGAAATACATCAGAGGAAAATCAGTTTGTCAGAAGAATGAAATCCCATGTTTTGAAACTTTGACTTAAATATTGTAGCTGGAACAATACTCCATTTGTGCATTTAACTGATTTTAGACAACATACATACTATTCACAAGCTTATGTTTTCATTTCCTCAGGCTGTATCTACAAACAATATCTATACTGTTTGCTTTTTCAGCTCACTGAAGACACAGCAGTCTCTTTACCTATTCCCCTTAGTACAATTCAATACTGATTGTATTTTTTTTTCTTCCATAGCTTAAGCCTTATACAAAAGGGAACATTTCTGGCTACCTCATACAGTAACATTATCTTCAAAACTCACCTGAAAACAATTATTTTCTCTTTTATTCTTTATTTCTTTTTGCTTCTGTTATTCTTTGCTTTTTATCTCTGTAATCTTACTACTTATCTTTGCAAGGTGTTCTGGGATACAAGTTTATATGAGAGATTCGCTGTCCGATTATATTAAATGTATACAGAATTACATGTATCTCAGTTACTTCATAACGGGGAAAAAATCTCTGGCAGATTGGTTCAGACAATGGGCATCCGTCAAGTTAACAGAAAGAGTCAAATTATCAGAGTTGAGCACTGCTTCTGCATTGAAATCTCTGTACCGAATGGGATCAATATTTTTCCTGCTATTCAATATCTGAAAAAGAAAAAAAAAAGGAAAAATAGGGAAAAGGGGAAGGGGAAAAGGAGAGGAGAAGGGAAAACCCCTGTCCTCAGAACAGAAGAATATTGTCAGAATTTCTTCTCTGAATGACAAATACAGATTTCATACTTTGCTATATCACATCCTGGGCTGCATCACAAGAAGTGTGGCCAGCAGGTCGAGGGAGGTGATTCTGCCCCTCTACTCCACTCTCGTGAGACCCCACCTGGAGTGCTGCGACCAGCTCTGGAGCCCTCAGCACAGGAAAGACATGGACCTGTTGGAGGGGGTCCAGAGGAGGGCCACAAAAATGATCAGAGGGATGGAACACCTCTCCTATTGAAGACAGGATGAGAGAGTTGGGGTTGTTCAGCCCGGAGAAGAGAAGGCTCCAGGGATACCTTAGAGCAGCCTGCCTGTNGAATGGGATCAATATTTTTCCTGCTATTCAATCTCTGAAAAAGAAAAAAAAAGAAAAATAGGGAAAAGGGGAAGGGGAAGGGGAAAAGGAGAGGAGAAGGGAAAACCCCTGTCCTCACAACAGAAGAATATTGTCAGAATTTCTTCTCTGAATGACAAATACAGATTTCATACTTTGCTATATCACATCCTGGGCTGCATCACAAGAAGTGTGGCCAGCAGGTCGAGGGAGGTGATTCTGCCCCTCTACTCCACTCTCGTGAGACCCCACCTGGAGTGCTGCGACCAGCTCTGGAGCCCTCAGCACAGGAAAGACATGGACCTGTTGGAGTGGGTCCAGAGGAGGGCCACAAAAATGATCAGAGGGATGGAACACCTCTCCTATTGAAGACAGGATGAGAGAGTTGGGGTTGTTCAGCCCGGAGAAGAGAAGGCTCCAGGGATACCTTAGAGCAGCCTGCCTGTATTTAAAGAAGGTTTACAAGAAAGATGGGGATGAACTTTTTAGCAGGGCCTGTAGCAATAGGACAAGGGGTAATGGTTTTAAACTAGAAGAGGGTAGTTTCAAACTAGAAATAAGGAAGAAATTCTTTACAATGAGGGTGGTGAAACACTGGCACAGGTTGCTCTGAGACGTGGTAGATGCCCCATCCCTGAAAGCGTTCAAGGCCAGGTTGGATGGGGCTCTGAGCAACCTGATTCAGTTGAAGATGTCCCTGCTCATTGCAGGGGAGGTTGGACTACATGACCTTTAAAGGTCCCTTCCAACCCAAACTACTCTATGATTTCATGATTCTATAAACAGCTTGAAAACATTGCACGAAATATATAGCTGCTGTGTAGGTAAAACCAACTGAAAATAAATGTTTATTATCATACGCTTTGTACTAAACTATGTTAAATATTCTTAAGTATTTTATTTATATATCAGTATATTAAAAACTAAAAAGGGACTTCACAGAAAGAAAATACTACTCAACCACTGCTATAATACTGTGGTTTTAGTACCAACTCCAGTTAGTACTCTGAATGCTATAGTACTTTAGCCCTAGTCCAGGACCAGAGATAAAGAAGTCAGAATAAATACTTCTGTCTGTGAATTAAAATCTTTGCTCATTTGTAAATTACTTGTGAATTTAAAGAAGATAATCCAACTTTTGTTTAAAAGAAAAAAAGATCCAAATGAATGGATTTATCTAGTTGCTATCTTCCTCATGATTCATGAAAGATTCTGAAGAGGACGATTCCGAAGCATATTCTGCTTTGACAACCCAAAAGATTATGAAATAAATGACAAAACAGAGGATAAGGTATACGGTACTCTATGTACTGCATAAACAGCGAACTGAACATGAGAAAGATTCACTGGAGAAACACTAATGGCAAAGCTCGAATTGCCATGAGGTAGGTGCTTAACAAGATTAAGACAAAGTCTGTAGGTTCATGGTGACTATGTACTATACTACAACATAGCATACTACACTATTACATAATTAGTGTTTCTTAATCAATCATCACTTTATTTTTTTTTCCACCTATTGTTTCACTGACAGTCTAAGAGGCATTTTACATAAATACAGAACTGTAGATAATCATAACTTTTCAGCCTAACCTGTGGAAAGTCATCAAAAGTTCTATGAAGTGGATGGACCATCTGATGCCTGTGCTAGGTGAAGATACAGTTACTGTTTGCACATGATGCGCCCTGTCTCCAGCACAGACTGGTTTTGGATTTAACTAACTAATGACACCAAACTGTACCTCAGTACTATGTTCTGATAAGGCGGCGATGTGATTCTGCCATTGGCAATTCAAAACAGTTATATTAAAGGCTATTGTACCAAAGTATTAAGTGTTAGCTTCAGGATTTGTTGATTATGAAGCTATTTGTGGGAGTAGAAAAAGACATCAGTCATGTTCATCTTGGAATGATGAAGTCCTTGCAATAAACCTTTTGGCACATAATGCAACATCCTTAGCATGGGCTCATTCACTCATAGTAATTAATAATACACTGTTTCTCATCATGTAACACACAAATCATTATCCGTCATTTCCCTCAGTCAGAATAATACATTTTATTTGAAACTCAGATCTCATCTGCGGAAAATTTCACTGGATTATAAAGAGCCTTTTCCCAGTCAACAAGAACATACTTTAAATTCTCTTCCTTTGCAGTCTAACTGAGAATCCTGGCCAGCAAATACTGGTGATAAAAATTCAGAACAGTTTATACTTATCAGTAGGATATGCATATGCTGAATTAACACCATCTGTTTTCAACTGATATCAGACTACTTTGCAAACTTTCAGCTACAATAAAAAAAAAAAAAAACCACAACACCCAAAACCCCCCTATCTCTGAAAGAAAGGAAATATTAATCTTGTTTTACAGGAAAAAAACAAACAAACAAAAAAGGTGTGAGAAAATCTTGGCTTTTTCTGCCTCTCCTTCACTACTGACTTCCTCCAAAGAATGGTAGCTGACGAGACTCCACATGCTGCGCCACAGCCCTTGTTTATTCGCAAGAGTGAGGATTCATCTGCCCAAGCGCAGACATAATGTACAGAGCTAATCTGAGCTAGTCCTCCAGACTACTGAACTGAAAGAAAGTGCAGCTTCTCTTCAGCTCACTCCATAATCACACCTGCTTCTCTTACTGACTGTAGAAACCACCGCATGAAACACAGATGTCACCTGTAAACGTCTCAAGACAGAGGAGGTCGGTCCCACTCCCAGCAGCTGCAGCAGTCTGAATTCCTGCTTTTGGCTCCTCATGTGGGATCTGTTTTGTAGCAGAGTTTTACTCCTTTTCTCTGTGCAGGAATCTTGCCACCTCTGCAGTTCTTCAGAAATGACACCTCTCCTTGGCAATCACAGGCTCTGGGCTTGGCTTGGTGTGATCATTCAGGCAGTATTTATTTCATTCTGCACTCATGATGCTTTACTTCCCTGGTCTAAGATTAAAGGTGGCAGAGCGAGCAGAGCCCTGATTAACCACTTTGTCTAAAACGTGGTTCATGCGGGAGAACAACGGCCATGTAACTCCTGCTGTAAGGCACAGATCAGACAAACTCACCAAGTGCCTAACTGCTTAATGCAGGCCTTTCCATAGGCGTCACAGCTAAGCCTTCTCTTTGTCATTTCTGCCCAGCCCTGACTTCAGCCATACTGCTGTGCACCCGCACAACAGCCTGCGTCAAATTTCTTTCCCCATCTTTCCAAAAGTGCCTTAAAATTTACAAATACAACACATTCTACTGTAGAAAAACACTTCTTGCTCTGCTTTGGTACCACATACAGCTCTGTGAGGCTTTCCAAGTTCTGTAAGGACCTTCATGGTGGTTACACAGTTGTCAAAATCCCAGTATTATGCATGAATAGGATAGGATAGGATAGGATAGGATAGGATAGAATAGAATAGAATAGAATAGAATAGATAGAAACAAAAGGCAGAACAGAAACAAAAGGAGGTTTCTGAAACTCTCCTTGGTTGCTGACACCCAGCTTCCAGCCTTCACTCTACTCCGACAACTCACCAGCTTTCTGGTCTGCAGCAAATTCTGCATAATCCCCTCTGCCTCAGCTGGAGAAGTTGCTTTCTCCATCAGCTCAGGTTGTGAGTCCATTCTTCTCTCTTCTCTGCAGTTTCTCAGTGTATCCCTGGAATTTCCTTCTGCCTGAAACTTNCCCCTCCCTCTACCCCTCTTTTTCTGAAGCACAAAAACTCTCCCTAAAATACGCTCAGTTGCTCCAAGGGCAGGAGCAATGTCTTTCTCTCCCTCTCTCCCCAGAAGCTTCCAGCCAACCCAATCCTCTCCCTTTTTAAACGAATGTAACTGAACCTGACAACAAACACAGAATAGATTGTCTGCCACAGATGGCTAAACTTATGAAGTGTGAAAACCACTCACAGTATGTCCAGATTTTCAATTCCACTTTTTCTACAGCGAGAAAGTGTACTAGCCAGACCACACAAACCCTGTATTGCCATTCTTATTCTCATATAAGAATGGCATTTCCAGTTAGATATAAACCCATTTCCAAGTGACACAAGTTAAACAAAACCAAATAAGTGCTCCTCCTACCCCACCCCAAACCTTCAAAGAGTCAACTTTTCAAAGAAGGCATTAATACTTGATTAAACATGTACAGAAATTTGCTATACTGATACAAACAGAACATCTTCCCATGGAAGAAAAACAGCTCCCACTATGTTATCTGTTTAAATTTTTACCTCTTTTTTTTGAAAAAAGTAGTCTTTTAAAAGGCATGAAATAATATTTTCAAAGTTTACTCCNATTTTCTCCCCCCCCCCCCGTTTTTCTTGTATGTATATTCTAGAGTCTGTTGATATTATACCAGATTTAATCCATGAAGCTGGAAAAGAGAAGTGGTAAATGTCTCATCATTTAAGAGTATTTAAAACCAGATGACATCAGCACCAGCTCTTCACCAAAGAAACTCAGTCAAGGCACTCAACTCAGTCTTGATTAGCACAACTGCGAATAAAACTGGGAGGAAGTCCTGATTTTTAGAACAACTTCCATCTTTTCCAGTTTAAGTATAAATAGATATAATTGTTACACCTGATTGTTTTATCAATTATTAAATATGGTTTATATGACTAACACTGAAACCTAGAAGAGGGAGAGTTTCACTCCTGGATAAATTCAATCAGATGACAGCCTTGCAGGCAATGTGATATTTAATCAAACTGGGTTGGGTTGGGGAAGAAGAAAGCAGTAACCTTTAATGAATTTTCTACCTACTATTTTAATAGCAATTATACTGTTTTAGAATCATGACCTTCCTCTTCCCATTTCTGCTTACTGTGACAAGCAGGACAGGAAGATAGAAATTTGGCAAGCTTACTTTTAAACACTAATGAAGTTAAAAATAAAGAAAAGGCAGCAGAAAAAGAGAAGTTAATGTGAAAGATGTGCCATTTGCAGTTTCTAAACCTACATTTGTATCCAAAAAAAAAGGAGAAACAGAACTTAAACCAACTGCAACGTTTCAAGACACCACATAAAAATGAAAATTCTTACAGTTAATCTGGAATCTAGGATATACTTTCACTGCAGTATAAAAGGAAAAAAAGTTCTTTTTCCCCCCGCATCTTCAGAGCCCCTATTATTCTTGTTCCAAAGTATTCTTTGTCCATCACTGACACAGGTCAAAATAAATCTAAATAAAAAAGTAGCTGTACTTGATTAGATGCCAATTACTATACCAATTACCCTAAACATGCAGTGCACAGTGAGTTTTACCATAGAAATATAGAAAATTAACAGTAAAAGATTTTTATAAGATGAATACACATTTGGGTTGGTTCTCTATTGCTTTTATGCATTGTTCTCACTGTTTTAAAATGTCTAGTGACACTAGTGAGTCTGAAGTTAATTTTACAGAGTAAACCCAGTGTTTACAAAGAAAAGAAACTCACTGAAACCCTGAAATGTACATAATCATTCAAATGCACATTCTAGACCAGCAGGGCTAGAACAGTAAGGGCTGAAAAATTAGTCCAGACCGTCCAAACTGAATGGTTACTGAATATACCAGTGACATTTTAAGTCCAGAAAATATCAGGCTTTACAGTCATGTCTTTCAATGTCGTTTGGGTCCAGATGTATTCATGGAAAGTCAAACCACTGAAGTTTCAGTCTGATGTTCACTATGGCCTATAGCAGCCTAAGGCACAGTATGTGGGTACACCTTCCCACACAGAGGAAATGGCAGGGATAGGGCAGTGACTGTCCCCCTGTTCTCGGCACTGGTGAGGCCCCACCTCAAGTACTGTGTTCAGTTTTGGGCCCCTGTCCACAAGAAAGACACGGAGGTGCTGGCGCGCGTCCAGAGAAGGGCAACAGAGCTGGTGAGGGGTCTGGAGCACAAGTCTGATGAGGAGCAGCTGAGGGAACTGGGGTTGTTTAGCCTGGAGAAAAGCAGGCTCAGGGGAGACCTTATCGCTCTCTGCAGCACCCTGAAAGCAGGCTGTAGCAAGGTGGAGGTTGGTCTCTTCTAACTAACAAGTGATAGGGCAAGAGGAAATGGCCTCGAGTTGTACCAGGGGAGGTTTAGACTGGATATCAGGAAAAATTTCTTTGCTGA
Organism: Anarhynchus alexandrinus; assembly: GCA_008711295.1. NCBI lineage: Eukaryota > Metazoa > Chordata > Aves > Charadriiformes > Charadriidae > Anarhynchus > Anarhynchus alexandrinus. The sequence goes on from VUYV01000263.1 coordinate 341,561, forward strand.
AAGTATTGTCAAGCATTGGAACAGGCTGCCCAGCGAAGTGGTTGAGTCACCAACCCCGGAGGTATTTAAAATACTGTAGATGTGGTGCTGAGGGACATGGTTTAGTGGTGAACTTGGCAGTGCTAGGTTAACAGTTGGACTTGATGATCTTAAAGGTCTCTTCCAACCAGAACAATTCTACGTTTCTATGATTCTATTTATGGGTTGAAAGCAGAACAGTTGTGTGCAAGTGTGGTTTGTCAAAGATGTGCTCCCTAAAGACTGAAAAAGGCAAAAGTGACTAATGGTTGTTCGCTAGTGAGTATGTCAGAAGAAAATGTTGTAATATGCATCTCCAACACAGCAAAGGCTTAAGAAAACAGTATTGCACAAAACAAGAACAGTGAAGGCTTTACAGTATCAGGATAAACAAGAACACTCATCTGTTAATATTTAGGCAGAAACCAGGAAAAAATGGCTGAGCATAAAAAGGATTCTTCTAAACCTACATTGCACAATGTTGCACTGCACATCACGATTAAGAAAGAACTTTAGCTAAGTTTATAAAATTCAGATGGGGATGCACCCTGATATCTCCAAGGTAAGAACCACCCTGGAAAGAGGCCTTGGCTTTTTGAAAACAGCAAGTCGAAGGACGGAAATATGAGAAGCACAGACTTTAAACAGCTGATTTCTGAAAGTCACTGTTCAGTAACAGGCCATAATGGCATGTTTAATAGTACTGTTAGAGCTGAGGAATGCCTACCTGAAACACCAAATACCTGGATGTCAGCCAGTGTTTGATGTAGAAGAATGGTTTTGGTCATCATTGTGATTCTGTGATTCATTAGTTCACCTATATAAAATCTATGGGGGCAGAGTTTTTGTTTCAATTTTTCTTATTTTGAGATAAATGTTTTTGCACAAGTCCTAAGATTATTAGCTTTTAAGAGCACCTAAATGAAAAACTTAATAAAATGATTTTTATTTCATATTTTTCAAATTATGAATACTTTTGGTATTTACTTAAGGCAACCAAAGCAACATCACTTAGCTGAAATATTTTGACCCTGCATCAAAGTTAATGCTTAAAGGCTCTCAGGCTTATTAGCCATTAATTCATTTGCCTCTGAGCTAAGACTGACAAAAGGTTATTGTTTAGCATCAATCACGCACTGATTTTAGATCCTTGGACAGACCAGGATAGAAATCATCAAGTCATCTGTCATGATGAAGATTGCTGTTATTTAATTTCTAAGTCAGGAACCCAAATGGTTTTTACTTCATTTTCAGATGACAGTATTTATGTTCATAGATCTTTGATAAGTCCATAAATAAAAGTAATGAACCTTTCTATAAGTATTACAGAACTTCTAATACTTACAGAGCCAGCTGTTTGTATTTCAGCAGGAAACATGAAATCCTTTAATTCTCAGATCTCTCTTCTGGTATCTGAAGGCACAGTAATCATTCTAGTATATTGCTGTACATATAGCAGACAGGAGCCAGGCTGGCTGAATAGTGATGAAGATTATCTTGACTGACACATCATTGATGGCATTTACCTCAGCACGCATTATCTATGAGCTCTGTGTATTAGTGTGCAATTCCTTATCGTGTTGTTTGAACATCAATTTACACATCAACACTAAGTACTGAAGTAATGATGAAACATTTTTCTTTATCTGCTCTGCTCTCTTTCTGGAAAATATTAAATGACTTTGTATCTGACCATAGCCAACATTTTTAATCTACACTGCTTTTCTGCCTCAGTATCAATTCCTTCTTATAGTATTTCACAAATTAGATGATATTCACAAAATATAACTACAATGCTTTAATATAATAATTTCAGAGCTGTAAGATAACAAAGAATTAGAAAATGGAATGTATATCCAATATATTTTAGCTCAAAGTAACATAAGAAGAACAAGGCTTTTTTTCAAATTTTAGAACAATTAAAACTCAGGACCAAGTCAAGAGGAACCCACTGGCACAAGCGTCTCCTCCAAAAAGGAAATTCTGACCTCTTTGTAAGACTTAAAAAGAAGACTGAAGAGGAGAAAAAAGGTGATGCCATTACTTTCTTACATGCTCATAGATCTGGGTCAGAGCATAAGAGCAGCCTGTTTCATTCAAGAGAAATTTTCTTAATGCCTGCACTCATGTCATGAAGCCCCAACACCACACAGTCTTCCTACGCAGCAGTTCTGAAAGAGCACTGGAATTGCACTGCACCACTTTATATATATGGGTCATATACATGAGGAGTACACTCTATGTCTTGTGAAAAATCATGTGTTTGTATGTAAAAAGTATGTGGGTTTTTGTTTGTAATTCTCTAGCTCACCCCAGGAAGTTTAAGCACTCAGTGATCCAAGTGGTTTGGAACCCATCTAGTTATTTGGAAACCACTGTGCATGACACTTTGGAAACATACAATATGAGAATATGTCTGCTGCAGACTTCCTATGTAAAGTGAAAGAACAGGTTCAGAAAAACACAGTACTCTGTCCCAACACTTTCCTTAGAGTACTGAATATTTTCTAAGGTATAATAAATATGTATTTTTTTCATTCTGTCTTCAGACAAAAAAAAAAGGACATTTTTATGGATAAAGAAAATGTGTTGCATTTAATAGTTAGCATTAAGTAATCACTTAAAAGAAACGTGTTAGCTTTCTGGGGGTAAGCCACGTTCTCTAAGAGAGGACAACATCTAACCTTAGAAGTTGACTCTCTCATCCTGTTCTGAAAACATATGAATTGGTCACTATCATGAAGAAAAGGCTGACTTAGATGGACCTTGATCTGAAATTGTGTTGCAGATCCTGTCCTCACAAAAATATGCTCCAGTTGTTGAACTGCACATGAAAAAAAATAAATACCAGAAAAACCTTCAGCTTGTTCTTCAGTCTATTCTTTCTGTATGATCCACTCAGGAGAAAGTATAAAACATTGATTTCAATTTGTTCTTTCTCAGTTCTCTACTAAATTTCCAAACAATGTTCAAACTCTGAATATTCTGAACTGCAGGAAAAAATATTTCCAATGCATTTCCTTTAAAAAGTTTTGTTGTGTAATAGTAAATTATAAGTATTGTTATAACTTTCAGCAGAGAACTCACAAATGATAACAATGATTTTCAGACAGCGGATCAGCAATATGCTGGTATTTTAAAGCATTTATATGTTTCTGTCCACGACATAATTACCAGATATTTAGTGTAATGAAATATAATCATACATTATTTCAAATTTCTATGCATTGTGAGCAGGACACCTTTCCTGTTCCACCTTGTTTCTTACTTTATTGCTCATTCCAGTGTCTGTCTAACATAACATATCAATATGGGTAAGATACATGTCAAAATAAGTTACAAGAGACTGGTAAAAACAGAATCTCAAATACGAGGCAAACAGAGACTTCTATAGTCTCAGCTATTCTATGAGTATCTCCAGTTCGATACACACATTCAGAGCTATTCTATATATCAAACTCCTTCTGGGCTTTGAAGCAAATGGAGCTGATGATCATCGTCTGTCACTTCCCACCATTTACTTTACTGACTGTCTTCTCAATACTTCCAGAACAAGTCAGACAATTGGAAATTCTTCTCCATTAATAAAAACTTTTTTTTGTTTTTCCAAAAATATTTCCAGTAGGATCAGAAGTAGAGGAAAAAACAACTCATGCCTGTTTGTTTGGGTTTTTTTTTGTAAAAATATGGGTAGGAAAAAATGTGTTTCAGGAGAATCCCTGTCTATTTTTTCAGCTTCCAGCTGCCAGGGCCTCATTGTCACCTTCTCTCCAAAGGCAGCTGGCAAACTATCACCTTATTTTTTTGTTCCCTACAATACAAAACTCCATTCTTCTTTCCTGTGCAAACTTGAACTTCACCAATATAAAATTCAGATTTACAGGATATTTTCTACTAGAACATTTCCGGTGGCACTTGTTATTTCAGTCATTTCAATGAACAGCCTTCCTCCCTGTTCCCCACATTCCATCTGTTTGGGGGTTCAATTTTTTATAATAACCAGAACTGAGAAATTTTGTTTTAAAGAAAGTGCAAAAAAGCCTCTCCGTATTGGAAATAATGGAATAACCAGTTCAGAGTAAAGAAATCATTCTAATTTCTGCAAAGCGTGATCCACATCTCACTGAATTAACAGAGTGTACCATTAACTTCAGAGAATTTTATATAAGTTATGTAGTTAATGTCTTCTACAACAATCCCTGAGATACAAGCACAAGCCTCTATGGCTTTCAGAGTCAGTGGAAATACTCATCTCTGAACTTAAGCCATCATAATAGATCACAATGGGTTCAGTGGCGATGCTGGTTTAAAGTATTGCCCTCTCCCATATTACTCCACATTTCTCTTTCTGCATCCTTGGCTGTGCCCAGAATCAGCGGGTAATCTGGAGCAGACGCAATGTTGTTGCCGAAAACAGTATGTAGATTAATGGGGGAGTAAGTCTAGTACTGCTAAGGAACTGTTAATGTGAAAGTTTCTTTTTGAGTTTGACCCACTTGATGGCAGTTCTCTGTGCCTCTTTTCTGATAACATCCCTATCCTTGGTGGTTAAGGTGGCAATTTGGCTGACAAAATAACACCGCCAGAAACTGACGTGAATATTAATGAAGTAAAAGATTCATGAAGCCAGCAATCATGCCTTCAAATAATGGTGAAATGGTGAAAATACAGAAGAGAAGTGACATGAAGAAACATAAAAAGAACGAGAAAATAATATGATTAGTAAATGACAGGAAGAAAGAATGGAGAGAAGGAGAAGGACCAACAAAAGTTTGAAGAATGGATGGAGAGGTTACACAGGGTGATCAAAATAGGAACACATGTATATCCAGTGTGAACTGGAGGCAAATGGCTGGGGAAGTAATGAGAAATAGAAACAGAAATGAGGTGATCATTTTCTTCTTCCTTTACTTTCTACCTTATACTTAGCCTTCTACATTAAGCACACAAACAGGTAATAGAAGGCAGAAAAAACTATGATGAATTTTATTATTTCCCTTTTCTTTCCTTCGGTTATACCTTAATCATTTATCCTAAAATTTATCTGCCATAAAATGCAGATATATTATTATATATTTATTATTACAACATTAAATTAATAAAATGTATGGTATTTTCTAACAAGCATTGCTTCCCTGTTACTTGGATATATATTTATGGATTATAAATAAACTTTTCTATTTCAACAGGATTTGAAAGATCTTCATCTGAAGATGAAATTATTTGCTTAAACATACTATAAGCAATCGATACTGAGTAGTAATGGAAAACATCAGTATCTCTTCAAGACCAAGGGTCATATACCTCAAGAGTCTTGAAGAATTTGTAAAACAAAGCAGAAATAGAAGTCAAATCCATTCTAGTCTCACAGTCACTCTTCTGCAAGAAAATTTACAGCTATTTTAATACAGATATTTGCTTAAAAATTATTAAAAAAATCTTCCAAAATCGAGGAAAAGATTCCAACACTGAGATTCTAAAAATCATATTCAAAGAAATTCCAAAACAAAAAGGCATTAACGAGTGCCAACTTGAATTTGGGATGGTGCTGTAACTGAAAAGTGTTTTGGCAGTGCTCCATCACTTATCCTTCAGTTGTAGCTTCTTGTTATTTTTGTACAAAACAGGGAAATACTTTTAAGGTCATATTTTTGAAGGAAATCCCTCATAGAGATGTTTTACAGAATACTGCTATTGGATTTTGGGGATCTTTTAATTTCCAAACCTAGTTAGCCAAAACACATGAACGAAAGAGGCATTTTCTAATCTCTCAGTAAAAAATCTATAATATATTTAGAATAGATTTTCCCTCTATAATCACGACAGACACTGAGGTGTTAGTATCTCAGAATTTACATATCCCTTATGCATTACATGGCTATAAACAGACACTAGTTTTCAATATGAAAGGATGATTTCTCAAAACTTCAGTGTATCAAAAAAGAAATCTAGAAAAAAAGGCGGAGGTTTGAGTGGGAAAAAAAAAAACAACAAAAAAACCAACAGCAATTTCCCAAATTACTCTAACCTAATTACTGGGTTTGAGAGCTTAATGGGGGGCATAGACTAGTGTTTCCTGAACTGTACTGTGTATTTCTTTATAAAGCTGCATAGCAAATGCTTCAAGAACTTCCTATGGAACATAATTTGGTTCTGAAGTGAAGCAGTACAGCAGTTCGAGTGTCACTGCACTCGAGCTAATGAAAACAACACTAACTAGAAGAGTAGGACTCAGATGGGAGAAGTTCCCATACTCTTCCCATCCTGTTTTATATCCACCCAAAGCATTAAAAACCTCGGGTAGAGAGCCCAACGTAGGGTCAGTACGAGGGACAGGGCTTGAGAAGAGTAGCTATTCTATAAAGAGAGGCTAAAGGAACTGGGCTTCTGTAGCTTGGAAAAAACAGTTAATTGCCATCTCCAACTCTCAAATTCCACACTACTGAAAAGACAGACTCAGACTCTTCTAAGAGACGCACAGTGGAGGACAAAAGGCACAAGTCGCACAAGGGAAATTGAGCATTCTTCACCATGACAGCAGTGAACAGGCAGCCCAGAGAGACCGTGAAATCTCCATTTTCAAAATGGATTTTTGAAAAAAAGATTTTCACAATTCAACTGGACAAGCCCTCTAGTCATCTGATCTAACTTTGAATTTAGCTCAGCTTTGAGATGGAGGTGGGACTACATGACCTCCACATAACCTTCCCAATCTAATTTGTTGGTGATCCTTTTCTCAGTCACTGATGGCTGAGGAGTTTAGCTAGTTAATATTTGCAAAAAAAACATAATACAGGCACCAACATCCTGATGGATTTACTGCCAAGATGCTGTGGAAGGTGTGAAAGAGTAGACTGCGGTATTTATTTTTATTAAATAAAAGCTTCAATGTAGGCAAGAATGTTCCATAACTGCAGTGTCGCTGAGATGAAAAATACCGTGTCATGTTTGCAAAATACCCTCCAGAAAAGCCATTTGCCTTTGAANTAAAAATGTTATTTTTAACATTGTCAAAACTTTTTTGTTTTCTTTGGTGAGCTCTTGGGCTAAATGATGAAGAAATGGAAAAAAGAGATAAAAATGGGTTCCTTTGCCTGGGTTACGGTTCTCTCAGACAAGCAATGTTCAAACAGGCTGTAAGAACATAAGGGCTTGGAGCAGCCTACACTACTGCTGTCAAAAGAATGACTTTTACTGCCTAAAGAAATATATGGGGACATTACTATAAAACTCTCTATACTACTACATCACTGATCAAAGCACCAAATGACAAACTCACAGATTCCTTTCCATTACTCATAGAAGGCCATGATATTTCGGCTGCGGATTATAACTTTGGTATCATAAAAGGAGTATCAATATGATGTAAGTGATTAACCCAGGCAGTAACATTTCTGAAGAAGAGAGCCGTTGGTTCCAGCTTTAACTCAGACAAGAAGCATAATTTTATTTCACTGTTACCCTCTTACATCATATATAGACAACAAAAACACAACCATGAAAAAGGTTACAGAAAACGTGCTCCATAAGCTTAGGAAGTAAAAAGTACTTCCAAACTACCTTGTGATTTCCTGAGCTTATGTCACTGTATTTTATAAATGTTATACAGCAACTGAGAATAAATACTGAGTCTCAAATTAATCTTATCTACATTAGGCTTAAATTTGAGGTGGGTAACTCTGATTCTGATTCACCCTGTCTATCACCCTTCCTGATTATCTTTTCACCTCTGGCAACTGCTGGCTGTCTGAATCCAGCAGTTATCCGGATTTAGAGAAACCAGGACCATTAACCTTCTCATCTCACACGCAGTGAGGAAATCCCCAGCATTCAATCCTCCTTCAGGCCTTACTCCACACTAGTTATTTAATTTCAAACGCTGCCTTTACTTTTAGGTAATGGTTAGCCCACTTAGCCTGCGTGGCACTTATGATCCCACGCCAGGGAAAAGACTTGCCAGGCAGTGTAAGAGCACCAGAACACTTGATGCTTGAGCTGGATTCAGCATTAGCAAACAGCTTGCAAAGTGAGTAAGGTGAGATAATAAAAGCTGTTTTTTGATAGGAATCAGTTAGATTGGATGAGAGAAGGTGTCAGAGAGAGACCGACTGGGAAACAGAAGTAGGGTTTAGCAAGGAGATTAGAGAGAAGATATGGACAGATGGAGAATGTGAACACAAATTGAACTGAGACCCGAATTCAGTCTGTACAAAATGCAAGAAGTTCTGGAGGAGGAGAGCCAAAAGGCAGACTTCCTCTGTAGTCTCATACAGAGGGAGAGGAGGAATACGAAAAGAGAAATTTCAGGCTCTGCATCGAAGTTTCACAGAGATGTCTAAGCCATATCCTGTGACAATGTTTCAGACTTACCCCTGTATTTGGAGTTTCTAAATGGCTGACTTGGGCATCACAGCACTGAGCAAACTGGCTACTGTTAATTCCTGGCTCATATCTTCATTCTAATCGCAGAGACTGTGAGCATGTACCATACCATTATGGATCCCACTCCCTGAGCTGAACATTGCAGCAGGCAAATCACTTTTCTGAGTTTCTGAAAAAGTTTACTAGTGTTCAACTCCTTGGTAAAAAAAACACAGCCAGATCCTTCAGCCTTTCAACCAGTGTCTTGTTGTGTAAATCTTTTATCCTTTCTCTTTTGCTCAACTTTGAATTTTTTCAGCCTCTCTAACTCTGAAGTGGTGCTGAGTTAACCTGCGTGTAGTATTATAGCTGCAGTCTCACCAACCCCTGAGTAGGGTAGAGCAATTGCAATGCGTATCTTACACACGCACAAGTTGTCAGCATTTCCCAAGAACACCACTGCCTTTCATGCAAGCACTTCATATTTTTAAGTCATATTCAGTCTGAACTTTTGCTACTACACTTGAACATTTTCAGTACTGCTATTGCCTCAACAGCAGTATTTCTGAGTTTGTTTTTTTTTTCTTTTGTACCTGTAATGTATGTATCATTACTGAATTTGATTTTGGAACATTGATCTGAATTGCATTTCTCCTTTTCAAAGTAATTGCATTTCCTATATTGATTTGCAAATGCTGCATGAGTGCTTTCTCTGTACTTTAAATTGCAGTTTAATTATTAAAGAGTCAAGCCAATGACAAACCCTTGTTTGACCCACTTAAAACTGCTTTCCAGCTTGACAGTGACCAGTTTGACCTAAGATATCTACTTCCAGCTGTCAGATGGAAAGTAAACGTCCATTAAAAAAACAGTAATTGCAAAAATTTTAGTTTATCAATAAATAATGTTGTGCTGGAGGAAGAAAGTAAAGAAGTATAGTAGAAGGGACTATTTTTCTCAATATTTCATACTAAAATTTTATTTTGCAGCATCAATATGTAAACCCATATGCCTACACCTAGTTTAAGTCATAATTGCAAATAGTTATTTATCTTAACAAATTATTTTCAATATGAAATCACTGACTCAGAAAACCAATGTCTGAATAGAATGATTTTGAGGATCAGAACCAAGGTAAAGTTAGTTCTAATATAGGGAAACCACACTAATTAAAAAAAAAAAAAAAAAAAAAAAANAAAAAAAAACCAAACCAAACCAAACCAAACTGTTAGGTTTTATTAGCCCACATTGCAATTTGAAACACTGATAAGAGCTTGAGAGAATCTGGCCTAGCCAGTATTTCTTGGAAGAGAAGTAAAACTGCAGAGCTCTGGTAGGCGATTTCTGAAGGTAATAATGCAGTGATGAGTGTTAACGACACCCATCTAGCCCAAAGATTACTGACTACCTTCATTTTATCCTTTTTTTCTTTTTACTTTTTGAGGTGATCACATGGGGTATATCTAGCTCTGCAGATATTTTTCATGTTTTTCTTTAGGAGAAAATGTAGAGTTCTGATATTTTTAGTAGCTCACATGCTAAAAATAGTATGTCCATGGAGAAAGTATGTCCAGGTATCAGAATTTAATGGAGAGGTACCCCTTTAAATTCTAAGGAATGAAATGCACAGAATAATTATCTCAACACTGGCATACCCCGAACTGTTTCTAAAGAAAAAACAAACCCAAAACCAAAAACCAGGGAGAATTTTAAATGCACTGATTTGTATTAAAGTAGCAACCTAAAGGCCTCATATGCAGAGGAATGGTAACCATTCACACAGTGGAGAATGAAGAGGCATACAGAACATCTTTTTACTGTTCTGAATATTTTGTTGTATTTAATTATATCTGATCATAAGTTTTGGATGTACTGTGGTTCTGGGGTTTTTTTTAGTAATCTTCATATGGGACATATGAGCTATCATGGGTTTTTGCCAGTCTTGGATCTCTTCCAGGCAACATTTAATCACATTTGGCTGATCAAGACAATATTTTCCAAACTTAAAAATATTTTAATAAAATTATGGGAAAAAGTGTTGGAATTAAAGCTTGCATTTTGCTATGAGATGAAGTTTGGACTACTTTGACAAGAACAAATTGGTTTTCTCTAGTTAGTGCACATTGCTACAGTTTGCAGGGAGGTTTTCATGCATGCAAACTAGATTCCTTCTGGAGACAACTAAACAGAAAGCTCCATCACAAGTGTGTCTCAAATGTGCTCAAATCCCAGAAGATAAAACCAGTCCAAAGGAATGACTGGTTCCCTTCGGACAACACTGCAGTCTACTCACAGATACTTTCTTTGGCATCAGCTACATTTATCCATCGTTCTGCTTTTATTGTACCAAACAACTTGCTAACAAAGCACAGACAGTGCTTCCTTTCTACGGAAGATTTTATAGATGCTGTTCTTCTGCTGCTTTTGGAGAATGTACGTTCATTTGCTCAGTACAACATGATTTTCCCGTGCTTCGGTCATAGCTGCTCATAAAAGAGTGGACAGCATACAATGCAGGAAGCGAAACTTATCAGTGGAACACGTGAAAGAACTCTCCTTTGAGTTCAGTCAGGCAATTACACTAGTAGAAATATTACCCTCCTACTACTTATTCAGACATACTACAGTAATCCATGTCGTGACAGGAGACGGAAGTCTGAGGCAAAACAGAGCTGAAATATGCCAAAACTTGCTGGTCAGTAAGTGCCCCTCTGTCATTCTTCTGTGCCTGCTTGGTTCTCCTGTATACATTTATATTCTGTATTTATTACTTTAAAGCAGGGAACATGATACTGGCCTCTCTCCACACCTGAAACTCAAAGTATTCCTAACATGGATAACCAAGATAACCAAGTCAGCTGGAAATGGGTGGGAAGATATTATTGTACCTTCATTCTTCTTTGTCTTTTATGGAAGACAGAAGAGTGAGGAATGGGATTTGTGGCTGGGGGCCTTTTTTTAAATGTGTATATGAGAGCTGGCTTAAGACGAAGATGGATAAGCTGACAGCAGGTGATAAAAGGCCCAAGTGAGAGAAAACCTAGGCTCTTTATCAACTCTGCCATAAATCTCTTGCTTTATAAAAGATTGTTAAGGATTCCCTTTCAAAAGAAAAAGAGTGAACACCATAATAATTTTCTATTATGCATGAATGTCCCTTGGTTGAATAGAGAAGGTGTGAAATCAACTAACTGAAAAGTATCAGGCAAGACAGACTGACCCAGTTAAATGTGCTTTAGAAAATATTGTTTGTATGATATGCTGACCAAATGTGGGGTAGTCTTTCTGTTTTGAAGATCTGACAGATGGAAAAAAGATGCCTCATTTGAGTCACATAAATGTATTCCAAAGGATTTCAAATACAGCACAGGAAGCAGTAGCTTGAAATGTCGATGGGACTCTAAATTGTAAATAATTCAGACCATTAGTGGAAAAAGTAATCTTAAATCTAGCTAAAACCACATAGTTAAAGGAGAAGATAGATAAGTCCTACTTTACTATTTACACACAGATAATATTGTCTAGAATCGTTTCTAGATGTGAGTGAGATCCTCTTTTCAACTCAGTTTCCAGTGAATTTGTTTGAAACACACAAAAAAGTGTGTGACTTGATATTCAAGCCCAAAAGGAACTCAGTGGGAACATCCACACCTTCTCTGGATTTCTGGCCTGAATTAAATCTCAAAATAGGTTCTCCTGTCCACAAGCAATGAACCAGCCTCATACGCAGCTGCAGGGGACTCTTCAGGGATGCAGGAACCTGTGTGCCCCAGCAGCCCTGGTGACTTAGCCTACTGCTGAGCGTGTCACCGTGCTGTCAGGCAGATCCAGATACGCAGTTCACAAACGGCATGCAAACCATATGAATCATGCAAATCAGACTGCTCCCAGACTGTTCAAGACTGGTCTATGCATGGCCAAAATGAAGGACCAGTTGTCATCAGTGCCCGAAGAAGAGTTTCATTAAACCGCAGCCCACAGATGTCACTTAGAAGCAAAAGAAATAACACCTTTGCACTTTATATCTAGCTTACTCTAACATACTACCAAAGATGGTTCCTCACTCAACACCCATCTGTACTTAAGCCCAAATAGCAGCTGTTTCTGCAAGAGGTAATTGCTCCTTTATATCGAAATACAACTTCTACAGAAAACAAAATGTTATTCCTTTTTTCTGGACTGAATCATGGGACTAAAATGGAAAATTAGTCACTGAATTAAGGCTTTTGCAGTTACAATCATGTGACCACCTCTCTCTCAGACCACAAAACACTTCTGAATATTCTAAAATAACTATAAGAGCTATAACAAAGCGCTAACTCCTTTTAGCTGGAATTAAGCCTGGATAACAAGAAATGAAGAGAAACATCAATGTCCTGTGCTCCAACAATAGCAGAAATCTGTTACCTGAAATTAAGAAACGAATGTACTCCCTGCTTCTGAGGAACGTAAACAAACAGAAACACCCAACCTCAAACCATGTAATTATCCCTACTCTTTCTCTCTATTCATTACCCAAGCAGAACATTCCTCGCTGAAATACAAGTCTGGTGATCAGCTTAGTCCAGAATAAACAAACAAAACCCCATGGATATGATATACGGAAGGTTTTAATTCTACCAGGAGCAACTACCCTGTTTCCCCTCTTCAGTGCCCAGATGTACAGGGCATCTGATACAGCCCAAATGACTGTACTAACCTTCAGTTTTAATTTTGAAAACTTTACAATACCACAGGAGATAAAATACAGATTAATGTGCTTTGTTTTCATTACATTTAAATGTATGTAATTTAAAGAAATCTACACTTTTAAAATCAGTATAAAATAACTTCTGCTCTTACTACAGCAATAGATAAATTCCTGCAATTCTTACCTAAATAATGACACAATCTTTTGGGATTTTGCTTGAAATCATTACCTTTTTTACTATAATATACAGAGTTGAATTATATTTGCCTTACAAGTATGGCAACTCACATCAGATAAAAATTTTAAGAAAAGTCTCTGTTAACTCTCTTAATAAACAGATTGATAGAATTTGTTCTAAGTGTTGAAGCTTAAATGTACAATTTCTGCCCTGAAGCTGACAGGCTGTTGACAGATGTGTCTTTGCATTAGTTTCACGAATACAAACACTTCTGCTGAGTCTTTATGCACTGCTTAGCTGTACGTGTTGTGTGTGTGTGACAGTTCACGCACAAGTTCTTCTGCAATTTGCTTCGGTTTAGTAGAGCGGGCGTTTTGCATCCAAAGGCAAAAGGAAGACGACTTCCATCTTTGATTACACATATGCAATGCGTACAAGTGCCGAAGCTGATTGTGACTGGCATGTGACTTGATTCTGTGATGCACTGGTGTAAAGCTATTTCTTTATTGAACTAGACAGGTACTCACAATTTTTTGTTGCTGCTGAATGGACGAATTTCAATCTCCACTTCCAAACTCTACTAACACCTCCTGATGCCCTCATGGAAACCACTGCTATGGCTTTCACTCCATGGAATGCTACCACGCCATGCTGCAGGACAGTCTGTATCAAAGTCAGTGCTGGGGAGCTCATGGCCACTGGGAGCTTAAGTGGCAGAAAGCTCACAAAACAGGAAAATTAGGTATCTTTGGAAAGTATCGATTCCAGATGGGGGGCCTCCACAACGTTTTTTAGTGCTGACAACCTATAGCTCACGATTTTTCCTTGACACAGCTACACTTGATTACTAATATATATCACGGAAATGTACAGCACATAAGAACTACTAAAGGGAACAACATGGAAAACAATACTTTTACTTTGGATTAGTAAGAAGCCACCAGCTATGTTCATTCAAGTGTTCATACAGAGGTAATGACTACAATAGACAGTAAATGAAAATGTAATGTAAACATATAACTTGTTATCTGAAAATTAAATGTGCCATCACTGAAAGTAATATTATCTGGATACTTATCATCATGTGATTAGTTACTAGCTTATTTTTCAGCCTTTCACTTACACTAGATTAGATAAAACATTGTAATAATTTCCTATAAAAGGTGCATTAAAGAATAAAATTATATTTAAAGCAGCAGTTCTAAAACATAGAGACATAATTTAATCATCCTAGTCATAGTCTCCATAATCTTTTTTCTTGGGATGTTGTAATAAATATATTTTTCAGTGGAAGAAGTACATGAATGATGAAAGCGCAGTGCCTTCAAGGACAAGGTATCATTTCACTGTAATACTTAGAAAGAGACCAATTTTATTCTTACCCTTTTAGTCCCACTGATTGCATAAGGATCAACTTTTTTGATAAACTGTCATGAAAAGAAGCCTGTGAAACATATACATGAACACGTGAACGCCCTTTTCACCAGCAATGTTTATGAATGCAGTCAAAGACATAACCCTGAAACAAGAACTATTAAAAAAGAGATGGGATATTCATCCATGCAAAAAATATTCATATACACACTCCATTTGCTTCAGGTAGGGAAAGATCAATCTTCCATTTCTATTTTATTCTTTTATGTTCAGCTCCAGTAAATTCTCTATTCCAGAGTGAGCTGTTTCACAAGTTTTTCTGCACTGAACTTCATTGTTTTGAATGACGTAACTGATCCCTTCTACCCTTCCCTTTTTATAACTAGGCAATTAGGAACTCTCCAGTCAGGAGGCACAAAAATATACACAGGGAATTAACGGACAAGGACTTTAACTGTTGTGGGCACTGTAAAAACAAAGAATGATAAAACAGTGCCAGTGCCAAAAATTTTAAAGTTAAGGAAATATCTTCCTTTCACACTTAGCAGGATAATCCAAAAGCGATCCTGTATTTAAACTCAAGTATAACAACAATATGTTGCTATAACAACACAGTTGAAAAAATGTCAACAAGGTTTACACTTTGTCAATAGTGACACAGTGTGTATGTTAACTTTCAGGAAGAACTTCTGAGTGTGAAAAAAGGCACAAAAGAAGAAATCACTGTCCACTCTCTCCTGTGCTTCCAAGATGTTACAATACTAAACCAGGTTCTCAGCTGGTATAAACAAACATAGCCATGCTGGAAAGTCTCATGGAAACTCAGAGATCATTTAGATCTTTTACTGCAGATCCATCCTTCCCAACACAACTGAACTGAGTAATCAAGAACTGAAACTGATATTGCAAGTGGAAAAGCAATTTATGCCCATATTTCCAGATGCTGATGAGGTCATTAGATTACTGCCAGTAAGTGTCACTCTAAATATTATATTTTTCTAAATATTATATATTTTTTCATCATATATCTCTTTTTGCCCTTTAAATTTCATGTACCTGATCCCAGCCTAAGCTAACTGAACCTCAGATTAACTAACTTAACTAACAAAACTCTACCAGAAAGAAAGAGTACAATGGGCTTAATGCTTGACATAACATCAGAGCTGAAAGCAGCCCTGATAGTCATGGGAGCTTTACAGAGCAGCTTCCTCACTATATGCTGCATGACACGGTGCAGCCCATTTCACATCCGCAGAAGTTTTTCACTTTCCTTGCACTTGTTCCATAAGACACCCCATGTTCCTCATTTATTTACATTGTAAGTACTTTGAGACACGGGCTATTTGCTGCTTGATGGCTGCATGCTAATAAGAACAATATAGCTCATTACTGTTTGGGCTCAAGGCAAATTGGTAATAAACATGTGGATAAAAAATAAACAATGTCGTACAAGCCCTTTGTTTCTGTATCTCATTAATGAATACTGTATGTGTTCTAACTACTGTAAAGGTCTTTAAACAATCAGCTCTATATAGAATTTATGATTTATCATACAAAATATAAAATTCATATAAGATACATATGTATCTATGAAACAAGTGAACTGAATCATTTGCCCTCAGTCATAGTTTCATTACACTGACAGTTATTTTACAATATCATACCTACTCTTCAATACCTAGTAGAACCCAACACTTTCTAACTCGTGAGCTATGTTCTTCAAGACGCTGTTCCAAACCCTCTACATGTACAGTTTCTCCCACTGCGCTAATCCTGCATTAGAGAATGATGCTGATATGGAGTGCCAATGCCATGACTACAGTTTTCCCTTCAAACTTCCAAGTACTGTTTTCCAAGCGGTAACAGCGTAGGAAGCATTTAATATCCACATAAATACGTAAAGCTGCAGAAACTGCTTACAGTGGAGAGTATAACCAGATAATTCTGCATTTGAAAGCCACCGCAAATTATCAAACATAGAGAACAAAACCTCTTTTTTCTATCCAGGCCCTACTAATCACTCATATAGTCACAGATAACAACATAAAAGATAAAAACAGCTGAAGAACTGGAACGGCAACTCTTCTAGAGCTCTCACAAATAAGATGCTGACCCTGCAACAGACAGAAGGGAATGGACTTGGACAAAAGGACAGCCAAGAACATGTTAAATTATAAAGGTATTTTTTTAGCCAAGATTTCTTCCTCTTATTCATAATTAATGGATTGATTCCCAAATCAGAAATCTTACTTCTCGAGGAAAAGGAATACTGCAGAAATGAAAAATTTTAATCCTGATCATGTCAGCCTTATTCAAAATTGCCTTCTCTGACCCCATAAGAAACAGCCCTCAACAGTTGCATAACTTCTTGACAATCCTCATTATCCAAAACAAACAAAAAATGGATTTGTGATATGAGACCTTTTGGTCTGGGAGAGATAAAAGATGTGCACATTGGGACACAAGATTACCCACAGAGTCACAAATGTCCTAGAAACCTCACAAGGGTCAAAAAGGACAGCTACCTAAGGTAATTATAAACCTGCTGTTAGCCGCCTCTCAGAAGGCACAAGCGGTAGTTTCAAGGTAAATGCACTACAGACTGTGCCACAAGAGCTGGGTGTTGTATAATTAGAAAGAAAATGCTCAGAAGATGCTTTTCATTTTCTGAAGAACTGGCAGTAACCACTTTATTGGCAATTAAATGCCATGTAAAACATAAAGTGCCTTCCAAATTCTGAACAAGAATTTGTTGTGTTTTCTTCCGAATCTTAGTAAGACTGTAATATGGATTTCTTTATTTCCAGGCAAAGCAATGAAGCAAATAATCATAGCTTTAGACAGACTTTCTTTGGGACTTTTCAGCAAGGTGTGCAAAAAGACTACAAATACAGGTATTGCAAATGAGTGTGTCAGCCCTCATGCTGTACTGATAGCTATAGAATTACATATTAAAAAAAAGAAAAAAAGAAAAAAAAGAAAGCAAAGCAAATACTTCTTACCATGAAACCCTCAGTGTACTGAAACTGAGCTCTGGAACTGTCTTCTGCTGTGGGACTCAGGGGCTTAGGATCAGACATAGAGCGTTGCATCATCTTTGCTGCCTTTGGGCTGGATGGAGGAACCTTGGCAATGTCAGCATGCAGCATCTTCTGAGGGCTGATGTCATCAGTGATGGGTTTTTCATAGGGTACAAATGCTGACTCTATAACTTTGCTTGGTGAAACAGGTGAAATGGGTGAATAGAGAACTTTGGGAGATTTGGGAGGGGAAGGGACTACCTGCAATGTGGAGTCTGGACGAAGGTGTGATGAGTACCCTATCTCTAATGGTGTTGGGCGTTTTTTATCTTTCTGAGGAGATGAAGCTGACAGATATTGGGGACTTTGACTATCTGAGTCTGTCTCTGTTTGACATCCCAAACTTTCTCCTTTATATGTCTTTTCTGGAGCTGAAATGTGCTTTATGATTTCAACCTTAGCATCCAATCGAGCCCTGATCGAAGGTGTTCTTATTGTTCCTACAGGTTCTGTTTGTACTGAAATCTCTGCCACTGTCTGAACTGCAATACTAGATACTTTGGAGAATTGCTTAGCTTTGTCTGCCTCAGTGGTACTCTCACTGTATTTCCCTACACGGGGCTTCCTTCTGGATCTGCTAGAAAGATCCCATTCATCTTGATCTTCATCATCTGTCTGAACACTGGTATCAACACTCTTCTTAGTTCTCCGTCTCCTGTTTGTGTAACCTCTGTCTGCTCCATCTTCATCATCGGTTTGCACTCCACTGTCCACTATCTTTTTGAAGCACCGGGGCTCTTCTTCCAGGGTCTCCTCAAGCTCCTCATATGGACCACGTAATTTTGGCATAGAACTTCTCTTTTTCAATTGCTTCTCCTCTCTAACATCAATATCCTTAAGAGACATTTCTGAAACAGAGCTTAGGATACCAGACCTGGGTATGTATTGGGTAATGCCATCAGACTGAACTGTATACCATGTTTGGCTTTGTGGAATTTCAATACCCAGCACTCCTGAAGCTGTAGTGGTTGCATCATCAGTAGGCCAAAACTGACCATTTTCTGTGGTTGCATACTGTCCTTCCAAAAGTGTTTGATCTGTGGTAGTTTGTGGCGAGCCAGTTCCTGAAGGGTCATAACCATACTGATATATTTGACGAATTTTTTGCTCCTCTAACTGTTGATGGAGCTGTTGTTGAAGTTGTTGGAATTGTTCAAGTTGCAACTGCTGCTGGGCTAATGTCTCTTGCCTCATCATAAACTGAGCTTGTCGTTCCTCCTCTTGTTGAAATAAGAGATGATGTTTCATGGATTGCAACTCCTCAAGCTTTTTTTGCACCATAAACTTTTCTTGTTCCCTAAATCGTTGAATTTCCTGACGTTCCCATTCCAGCTCTTCTGCAAAGCGTTGCTGCTTAATTTTCTCAAGCTCAAGAAGTTCACGCTCCAAATCAAGCTGCTGCTGTTTGCCTTCTTCAGGGACAATGAGAAGGGCAACCTCATCTTCAATTACATCTGTATAAACTTCAGATGCTGTAGTTAAAGCAGGTATCAAGTTGGTTGGCTCAGTGGTAATAGTTTCTATAGTAAGAGGTGGTAACCCTGTCTCCATATCAATGGCAGTAATTGCACTATCTTTTTCAGCTGCCACTGTTGTCAAGAAACTGTATGATCTTGGGAGTGGTTGATTCTGTTGCAAAGTTGATAAAGAGGGCACCGAGTCAATTGTTTGGAAAGTAGGTAAATCTCTGGCAGTTGTACTGAAAATAGAACCAGGTTGTGTAGTGATGGCAAATGTGGATGGGATTGGAGTCGCTACTGAAGAATAAACAACACCATTGGATGATCTTAAAACACTTCCAACGCCAAACTGGGAACCCAGAGATGATACCATTCTCGCTTGGGAATACTGTGGTGTACTGAGCCCGATGCCAGAAATCACCTGCCGAGTCTCTGGATAAGGACCAGTGGTCTTGCTTGAGTAATCCATAACCTCACCTGAAATTACAGGGCAAAGTTACAGTCCAGTCCCACAAAAGAATGCTGCTTTGCGGATTCTGAAAGTCATCCCATCTTGATGAATTAAATGGGAAGGGGAAACTGCATGCAAATCTTCAGGTTAATGATCTACTTTAGATGTGAAGGAAACAGCATTTCTGAACATGCAGGTACATGCAGGCACCTCTGTGCAAACACATACGTAAAATGAAGAAATGAAAAGCACGTGTAATCCAGAATAATTTGTCACACTGTCCAAAAGAAAACAAAACAACAGAAGGAGGGGAAAAATAATAAAAAAATCATCCTGAAATGAGGTGAGGAACACCAAAATTATATTTCAAAGAAAGATCTGCTGCTGTGTCATACTGACCTGTAGTAACTCTTCCAGAAGTAAGATCTACTGCTGCATCGGTTGCCCCAACACGATAATCAAAGCTATTCTTGCTTTTGTATGCAAACAGTCCAGCTTCCGATAAATTTGTGTCAGACATAGATGGTTTCATACCTCCTATTCCTCGGTAGCCATATGACCCTGAACGATCATACTGATAATGGTCATCTCTGTAACCAAAGCGATCTTCAGGAAGTGTAGTTGGTGGCTGCTGTGCTGTACAGCTCCTACCAAATGGCAATTTATAAACCATATCACAGCAGACAGCTCTTCTTCCTGCAGTCAGATCCACAGGCTTTTCATCATCTTCTATTACTGTGGTGATGATACCTGAAGTAGTTTCATCCATTGTCACTACAGTTCTGTGAGATTTTGTAGTGCTAAGGTCAACTGCTCCACTCTCCATCGGCTCCTGAGAAGTGGAGAGATCAGTCCAACCATTTGTAACACCAACAGGTGGTACAGTAACAGGCTTTGTAGTAGCCCATGTCACTGCATGTGTTGAAGTACCTAGGGATAAATTTATTGGCACTTCATCTCTACCTTCAGAGAACGCCTGCCTGCCTGTTACTCTGTATACAGGCTCAAAATGTTTTGATGTTGTTAGCTGAAGTGGCGTTGTCATCGCATGTCCCAGATCCACAAGGCTGTCCGTACTGGCAGTGTAGCTGACAGTGGCGGTGCAGGTCACTACAGCTACTGTCTCAGTGACAACAGACAGAGAAGGATCCGCAACACATGCAGTGCTAAGATTTATTATAGCTGGCTGGACAGTACTTACTGGCCGCCCACACGTATCACTTGCTGGCATTTGCCTTCTTATGTCCATGGAAACAGCAGACAGATCCATACAGCTGTCTCTCATTTCAATGTCCATCTTAGTTAAAGTGCGAAGATCTATGACATCACCCAAAGGATGGAATCTTCCATTCTCTCTATACCTGGGTTGATCTACTATATGTAGTGGCTCTGGAGGTATAGTAATAGCGACACTACCTAAACCAAAACCAGGCACTGGGCCCTTAACCACAGACACTGTGGTCTTGGTAACCTCTGTTGTTACTACTTCTGATTTCGAACTTGGCATTTTTTCAAAAGTTGATGGTGTTGTAACAGGAATAGCTTGCAAAGCACCTGAAATATACATACTCTGATCTGCCATACTTTGAATTTCCATAGTTTTCATGGATGGAGTAAAAATTGGTTGCATAGGCTGGGGAATCTGTTCTTTAGAAGGTGCTTCTAAAGGCCAGCTGGTAACAGCCTGACTAGTTATAGCTTCTGTGGGAGTTCCAGGCTCAGATGGTAATGTGATGACAACATAGGTTTCCTGTGAGGGTTTTGTCAACCTTGGTGAAGATTTGTTAGAGTGTGGAGACAAAGGGGAAGTAGGAGACGCTATTTTGTATTCAGCTGCAGAGACCAAATTCAGAGTCATACTTGAAGTCAATGACAAACCTATTGGTTTGGGCTGTGTCTCTGCTGGCTTATGAACAGTTATTGGGAGCGGAGGAACTGCCGGTTTGGGAGCAATTGGAGGTTTAGTTACTTCAGTGGGCCTGTGACTGAAAACAAGCCCTGCTGGAATGGAAGATGGTTTGGGTGGTACAGGAGGTGGTGTTGGGGTGTGTGTTTTTGTGATAGGTGCCACATGATTCTTTAATACAGTTGTGGACTCTAGAGTTGGAACACTTGTGACTGAGGGTACCGCTGTGGGAGCTGTTGTTGCTGCAGTCTTAATCTGTGACTTCTTTTTGGGATAAATGGCTGGCTTGGGTAAAATAGGTGGAGGTAATGGTGGTGGAGGAGGTGGTGGAGGAGGAGGAGGCGGGGGTGGAGAAGGTTGTGCAGGAGAATCCAAAGAAGAGCTTCTAAAAAGCGTGAATACTTTGGATGTTACAGCAGGAGCTGAGGAAGGCACAGAGACCACACTGGTCTTACTTACAACACTGGGAGTAGGTACAGAAGATGTTTCTGATGCAGGCTCTGTAACTGGTACTGATGCTATACATACAGGTGGTTGCTCAGATGTAGCACTAGTCAAATCAATCCTTGTCATATCAAAACCCAGTTCTTTGTGTGAATCTTCATGATGAATTTTGACAATGCCAGCCTCTACTGTACTTTTCATCTTTTTAGCTGCTTCCTTTTCTGCTTTGGAGGTATCAAAGGTAATGGTATCAGTTGCATAGTGCTTGAGTTCTATAACTGTAGTTGCCACTACTGAAGGTGCAGTTTCAGGCAAACAAACTGCAGCTTGATCCACACTTTCCATATCTGATTCTATAGATGGCTTTTTAGTGGCTCTGGCAACAGATTCATAAGGCGTGCTCACTTCAGAGTACTCTTTTGTAGATGTTAAGGGAACTTGGGCTATTATGCTGACACCTTCAGAATCTGCTAGTTTACTTACAGCATCTGCTGTATCTACATAACTTGTGGTTGCACTATCTATAGGCGATGAACTATCTGTGGTACAAACCGAAGATGTAGATGATGTTAAGGAAGCTGTATCAGAAGGTAAAACTGATGCAGCACCTTCCAATGTCTCAGAGTATGTCAACATTGATGTTTCATGAGAAATTATTTCTTGAATTTCTCTGGCATAATCTGTTAAGTATTCATCTTCAATTTCCTCTGCTGTAAAATGCTGTGTTATTTTAACATCTGGAATAGAAAGTGCTGCGCTACTGACAGGTGATACATCTGAGATTGCAGAAGTAGTGCTTGATGTTAAAGATGTACTATCCACTATTTCGCCAACACTAGATACCTTTGTATCAGATGTGGGAATGAAACCTGAAGCTGGTTGTGTTGGACTGGACCCAGGAGTCAGCTGCATTTTCTGTCTTTTCATAAGCTCTTCATAAGCAGCTTCTGCATCCAACAACTGCTTTTCCTCAGTGGTGGAAGTTACTGCGCTGTCTAATACAACTATTTCATGACTTTCTGGGATAATGTAAGAACTAGAAACAATATCTTCTTGAGGCACAATAGAATGTAAAGTCTCAACACTATAATAGTCTTTCTGCAGATCAGTAATTTTCTGTGGTTCTTCATAGATCTGTTCTGAAGCTCTTATTTTTTTCTCTTTTCCTCTCTGTTGTATATATTCATTGCTCTCATCTTGTCTCATTACAAGATTAGTATCAATAGTTCCATTGTAAGTATCCTCCACTAAAGATTCATAAATATAATCCTCTATTAGCATTCCACCATATAAAGATTCTTTTTCAAATACTTCATCTTTTTCATTTGCAATTTGAAATGGCTTGGACTTATGGGTCTTATGCATCATCTCCTCATATACCTCTTCGGCACTCTTCAATGTCTTTTGACCACTTTCTTCTTTTGGGAGTCCAATCGGTTGTTCATCTGTTGGTGAGTATAGAGAGACAGCAGTAGGCAATTTGTAAACTTTTTGTACTTCTATAATTTTTTCTGGGCTGATTTCAAACCCTTCAGGATCTGACTCAATACTAGGTGAATATTCAGAACAGGAAGATCGGTGCAGCTCTTCCATTTCTGCTGCCTGTCGTAATTCTTCTGTTGGAGATGCATCTTCAATGGGAGAAAGATTACTTGGTGGAGTCTTTGGACGTTCCCTTCTTCTCTGAGCTCTTAGTTCATCCTTGTCCTTTTTAGATTTTTTGCTAGAACTTTTTCTTTGTTGCTGTTCTAATTCACGCTGTTTCTCTTGTTCCTTTAGCAGTTCTTCCTCTTCTCGTAGTTCTTCTTCTTCTGAAGAATCTTCAATAGTTGGAAGAAGAGGACCGTGTGACCGATGCCTGGCTTTGCGCTGTTGTTTGCTCTCCCCTCCCAGTTTTTTGTGACTAGGACTGCTGTCACTATCTTCATCAAGTGATGACACAGAAGTAGGAGATGTACCTGGTGTGAAACTAGAAGCATGTAAACTAGAAGACCCTTCTCCTCTAGATCTATCTTCTGGTGAATCTGTAAGACTCTCCATCTCTAACTCAGGCTCTTCGTCAAAGTATAAAATACCTTTCTGTTGTTCAGATGCTTCAGAATATTTATTTGTTATTGTACTATTTAATTCTATTGTTTTGAAACGTCGAAGGCCTCCTCCTCCAGTTACTGCAAGTTCTTCACTGTCTTGACTTTTAGTTTCCCTGTATTTTGGCTCTGGGCTTTCATCAAAAGTCTCATCATCATCATCATGCCATGAATGTCGTCTTCCTGCATCCTCCTCATACCCTGCACTGCTTTTCCGTGCCATTCTTCTGTGTTTTCCAGCTGTTCCTTTGAGTTTGCTTTTCACTTCATCTTTCTTTTGGCTTTCAGTTACACTGATCTCTTTGAGCTGATTTCTTATGAATTCATCATCTTCAGAACCTGAGGCATCTTCATCAGCACTCATCTCTATAATCTGTTTTCTAATGAAGTCTTCCTCATCACCTGATCCCTGACTGTCATCTCGTTTGTACTCATCACTACTTGAAGAACCAACACTAGCTCTTCTTTTTCTCCTTGGGACAGGAGAGTTTTCACTCTCACTGCTGTCTTCCACCGAATCATAGCGTTGCCTTCTTGCCGATATGTCATCTCCTTCTTCTTCTTCCTTGTAGTCTGCCCGGGAGGAAGCACTTCCTTTGCCATCTTCTACAATGGTTCTTTCACCTTCTTGAATAGCTTCTAAGTCTTCCTCATCTGAACTGTAAGATTCTGGAGTGACTGGCAAAGGCTTTGTTTTATGTTGATCCTTTGTCTGTTCACTGTACGTTTCATAAAGCTCTTTGCTTTTCACAGATTTTTCATCAGAAAGTGTACTTGCTTGAGCTTCCAAAATAGACAGTACAGTACTTTCCAATTTAGCTAGATCTGAGGGGCTTGGTGGACTTTCTTGTGGAATCGTGTCTTTTTTACTAGATTCTCTGAGTAAATCCTTTTCATCACTGGGGATATGACTTGGAATTTCACCAAGTGAACTTGATATCCCATCAGAAGAATACCCGGTGTCACTGAGACCTTGTGGACTTTTCTGTTGCTGAGAGCTTGATGTGTCTGATTTGTCATCCTCCTTTTCCTAAAAAAATAAATACATACGTGTGTGTATATATTTATATATAAATTCTTAATGACTCCAGGCAATTAAATACATGTGATTTTTTTTCTAAAAGCTGAGTTAATGTCTTAGATGAAAAATTATGATGCCAAGAAGAATTATATTAAACCATAAAAGAATGAACACTAATTTTGTTATTCAAAACTATTAAAATAATACAAAAAGTTCCTCAAATTTTGGGGTATTTAATTGAATCTAACTGTGCTTTGCATGGCTCTCCACACTGGCAACTGATTTTATTAGTTGTAAAATGATCTATTTTCCGGTATAAACAAATACTATAGTTAATTGTTTTCAGAACATTTACTAATGATTATCTATCATTTGGTCACATATGCATGGGACAAGTTGTTTGGGGATTAATTTAAATGAAGCTTTTAATTACTTGTGTTTCAAAACTGCCTACATAGTTCTAGATACAAGGTATTACAGCTTGCCAAATGTCAGCCTGCAGCATTTCTGGGGTCTGCTCTTTTCTTTACCCATTTAAACTTTTATAATTGTCTAGCAATATGTCAATCTTCTCGAACTTTGGACCTAGAGTTCCATTTTGTTGATTTAAGTGTTACACATCGTAACATGCAACAGAATACATGGAGTACTGAAGCATGGTGGTGAGCCCCTGGCGCAGGTTGCCCAGAGAAGCTGCGGCTGCCCCATACCTGGAGGTGTTCAAGGCCAGGCTGACGGGGCTTTGAGCAACCTGGTCTGGTGGGAGGTGTCCCTGCCCATGGCAGGGGGGTTGGAACTAGATGATCTTTAAGGTCCCTTCCAACCCAAACCATTCTATGATTCTATGATTTAATGCGACTTGGAACGTCCCCATATCTGCAGTTCGGCACTGTACAAACATTTTCTGAGTACCTCATAAAAAAGGAGTTTCTCAGTAAATTTGTAATGCAGAGGTAAGCTGATGGTAGGGAAGTGTAATTGAAGGGAGGAAAGCACGATGGTCAGTTATTGATCAAAGGGAATAAGGAAGCAAACAAGGCATACCTGACTGAGCATCATAACCAATGTTTTCCTTTTCATCCCTAATTAGACATCCTTAGTCATTCTCCTAGCTTACAGATCTTTCTACACCATTCTGAATGACAAGCAACTCTACCTCCTTCTTTAGATAACAAAAATACCAAGAATATCCTACAGCAAGGATTTCCACACCAGAGTTACCCTCCTGCTTCTCTCAACTATGAAATACTCCGTACTGAGTGAAATTATCTCACCATTTGGCTAACAAAACAGCTCACTCTCTAAAGGACAGGTCATCTTAGCTGTTATCTTAGCTGCCAGACTTATGAAGTGTCCCCACCTCCACTACCAATTTGAGGACAAGCATCCCAAAGTCTCCTTATTTTAATAATATGATGTGATCTTCGTATTTTTTATGGTCCTCAATAATACCTCAATAGGTACAACTTTGCTAATCTAAGCCAATGATTTCTGAAGTACAGCAAATCATGTATTTAAAGCTTTAATTTATCAACTTCCTTGGCAATATGCTGAGTTAAAAAAATACTGTGGAATAAATATATTAAGAAAATGATGACAATGTTTAATTATAATTTAAAGGCATATTTACACCCATGTTAAGTTGCTATCAATTGTAAGTATTTTCAAATGTTTATTCACACTAACGTTATATTTAATGCCAAAATATCATAAATCAAATGCTTGCTATTCTCAGTTATTTTATTTTTTAAAAGTTTTTTTATTATTTAATTTATGTTTAAAGTATTTGTTCTTGCTTATAGACATCTCACTGTGCACATAATCCTACATTAAAACACTAATATTAATATTAATATGACAGTAATCTACTAATTAATATTTATTAAGTAATCAACATTTCACAGGAGTGATTTATTATATGCTTTGCAAGATCAGATACTACCTTGAATATAAACTACATCTGTTCTTACCAATATTGTACCCAATATGATAACCCCAAATATCTGATATCAGAGCAAAATCCATTGAAATTAAAAATCAAATATGGAAACAAATATTTCTAAGGACAACCCTAATGATAAATCTGTGATTAATCTATAAATATGCAGAAACCTGTAGTACTCCAAACAACATTGGGAAGTCACCACCACTTAAACATTTCAGCACTTATTATTCTGAAAAATGTACTCTTGGATATTCTCCAGCCCTTAATGACAGAATTATATTTATTCATCATAAAAAGTCATCAATGAAGCATAGTTAACAATTTAAGGTTTTGTATGTTATATTTACATTTTTGTTTCCTTCATTAAAGAAGAAAGTGTTTAAGGGGAATTTATTGGGCTATGTTTTTAAAAAAAAGACACATTTCATTAAACCCCAAGGATTTTACCATCTAGAAATATCATGCCCCTCACTAAAATTTCAGCTATGACATTTGATTGCTATTTTTTATTTTATTTCCAATATGTTCACACTTATAAAGACAAACCCAACCAAACACACTGTGATCAATTTAGATGAGCTACTAGAAAATGCAAACGTTGTTCAAGCTCAGAAGGTCTCCTAGGAGTTGATGGACAGACTGTGTCCAACTAGTGAAAGTGAATCTGTCAGATCTTGATTCTTCACAGGGAGATAAGGTGATAGAGTGACATGAAAAGCAGAGACAGAAGGCATCAACTAAACAGTTAAGCTCAGAAGTAGGTAGACAACAACTGGTCATGGAACAAATTTAGCCATTCCCTCTGTAATTTGTGATGGTGCTATTATCTGTGAGTCCAATGAGTAATACCTGCTCCATGACCAAACCAGAGGAGATGGCAATGAATATTGCTATTGCCTGCCCCATTGTTGAACCTCAGTGTATGACATAATATCACTGCTATGAATAATAGGAAACTGAATATGGGAAAGAATTCTATTTGTAGAGTAAGGAGAAGAAAAAGATCTATAATAAGGAGGGACTTCTTTTATCACTGGAAATAAATGTGATGAGAAAATTCAACTTTCATTTTAAGGCTACCACAATAGGAATTTATATTCTATCATTTTTGTATGTATAGTTGTCTGTCCTGTGATATATCATGCAAAAATTATTCTGCACATCATGTTTCGAGAGCATATGCATATAACTTACAATAAATAATAGCTGGCCTTTGTGATTTTTTCCCTATTCCCTACAGCCTGAGAACTAGGATATTGTCATTAGTTGTGTCTATTCCTAAATGACTGGTAATTTATTTTCTACAGTTGGCCATCACATACACAAAGACAGTCTCCTTGTTAAATTTATAAACATACCATAAACATAAGATTTTTAGATGAATAAAAAAAATTGCAGAAACAATGCTTCTAAGGATCGTGTATATATTCAACAACTCTTGGAGAATAAAAAATTATTTTAATCAATACGACAAAAAACCTCATTTTTTTCTCATAAAGTAGAAAGTATTTTGGTACATGTTGAAATATCGGGCCTTTCTGAGTAGCTGAAATATATTTTTTCTGAAAGCTTGCCTACTGTGAGTTTTTAATATTGGAGAAATTTGTCTGTAATACAGACACTGATGGAAGCATCTTCTTGAGATGTGATGAACAAGAAAACTTATAAATGACTGGGTAAGACTGTTAAAAACAGCAACCTCTTCAACTAATGGTAAAAACGATCTAATGTAGGATGCACTTGCACTATTCTCGTGGCATTTCTACAGTGTCAGTGTCAATGCATCACACAACTATTTTGTATTAGAAGTTTTTGCTTTAGAAGTATTATTTATTCTTATGCTTCCTCACTTTTAATATTATTATTTGAAAATATAAGATTTAGTGCTTTAAAAAGTACCATCAGTTACCAAATTCAATCAGAACTCTATTAAAAGAAAACTGTGATTAAATCCCCCCAAAACGTCTTATCAGGTTTTTAAATTATTTATAGCTAGCAGCATTGCATTCTGTTGCCCGGAACAGAAATTTTATTTTGCAAAGGAACTCATGATTTTTAAAAGGTCATTCTCTTTACAGAAGAAATAAAGATATCTGCATTAATAAAAAAAAAAAAAGTTTCAGAAATTTAAAAACAGACTATGGTTGACTAAACTATTTAATCTGTATTTGAATTTTATATTATCAAAATGAAACTTTTCATTTGTGTCCAGATAAACTGCTTACAGAAAAACCTTTTCCTCCTTATTTTGGCTCCCTGGTCTGTGTTTTCTTATTAATGGCATGTGTTAGAATAATGTTGACAATTTACAATATATTAATTTCTACCTGAATACTCAACCTAAGCACACCATTATTCCTCAGTAACCATAAGAAGGTAGTAATAAGGGCACTTACATAATATAGCTGATGTGTCGTAAATATATGTCCAATTTACACCATGGTAGTGTGTTCATGCAGATATGCTTAACTACTTGTAAGTTAATTTGTGAGTTCCAAGATGAGTGTTTTATACTGACAACCTGTATGCTATAATTGTCCAAGATTTGTAGGCATCCTTGATAGAACAGGTAACTGCTATTGCACATGCGAATAGTCAATATTAGAAGATAGTTTCTGAGGAAAAGGACCTGTAAATCATGAGCCAAGTCAGTTTATTCTTTAAAATCTTTTTGAAGAAATTAAAGTTTAAAATACTACTGAAAAAATGTTTTGAAGAAAAAAATACCTTAAATCATACTTTGAGACCCAAAAATGGGTTGGTATGTTGGTCCAACACGGCCAAGTGCTGAGTCCTGCACTTGGGTCACAACAACCCCATGCAGTGCTACAGGCTTGGGGAAGANTATTTAAAAATGTTTAAGTCACTTTTGTTTCAAAAGATGTCAGATCTCTAAATACAATTGATATCTGTGATTTTCCAAGGATCATACTACTGCCTGTACTGGATCAGAACTTTAGCCTCTCCATATGTTTAGGGACTTGTTGAGGTGTTGCTGTCT
The DNA here is from genome assembly GCA_008711295.1 of Anarhynchus alexandrinus. Classification (NCBI taxonomy): domain Eukaryota; kingdom Metazoa; phylum Chordata; class Aves; order Charadriiformes; family Charadriidae; genus Anarhynchus; species Anarhynchus alexandrinus. The sequence continues at coordinate 371,577 of VUYV01000263.1, forward strand.
TTTTTTTTTTTTTTGTNTAAATAAGGATAGCACTATTTACTACCTAAGTGGAATGCTACTAGAGTTAGTAATTACCATTTGCACAGAGCTGGATATAAATTAGTATCAGCAGTTTGTCAAGTGCAGAAAGTATTAGGTTTTCTCTTGTATTGCTATTTAAAAATGCACCTATCTGAAATCCTTCATTCTGATTTACAGAGGGATCTGTATGGATCAATGGGCCGATGCCGATGGTATGAGGTCCAACACGGCCAAGTGCTGAGTCCTGCACTTGGGTCACAACAACCCCATGCAGTGCTACAGGCTTGGGGAAGAGTGGCTGGAAAGCTGCCTCACAGAGAAGGACCTGGGGGTGTTGGTTGACAGCGGGCTGAATATGAGCCAGCAGTGTGCCCAGGTGGCCAAGAAGGCCAATAACGCTCTGGTTTGTATCAGGAATAGTGTGGTACCCCCTGTACTTGGCACTGGTAAGGCCCCACCTCAAATACTGTGTTCAGTTTTGGGTTGGTCTCTTCTCCCAAGTAACAAGTGATAGAACAAGAGGAAATGGCCTCAAGATACACCACTGGAGGTTTAGATTGGATATTAGGAAAAAATCCTTCACCAAAAGGGTTGACAAGCATTGGAATAGGCTGCTTAAGGAAGTGGTGGAATTGCCATCCCTGGAGGTATTTAAAAGACAGGTAGATGCAGTGCTTAGGGACATGGTTTAGTGGTGGTTTTGGCAGTGTTAAGTTAATGGTTGGACTTGATGATCTTCAAGGTCCCTTCCAACCTAAACGATTCCGTGATTCTGTCCTGAAATACATGCAAAATATATTCTTCAATGTCTAGATACTGTCCTTTGCTCACTGAAATGGAATTAATGTGTGATACCTAAATTGTTATCTCCTCTTCCACTCTCATCACATGTTCTCTTGGGTAGAATTGTATCTACCAATGTTTGATGTACAGCACAGAGAACATTAAAACACTTCAATAAATAGAAATTAAAAAAAATCAGAGTTACTTTATGAAGCACAAGCTAGATGAGGCACCAGTTTTATCTTTAATTCTGAACAATTTGAGCTGCTNATACACCACCGGAGGTTTAGATTGGATATTAGGAAAAAATCCTTCACCAAAAGGGTTGACAAGCATTGGAATAGGCTGCTTAAGGAAGTGGTGGAATTGCCATCCCTGGAGGTATTTAAAAGACAGGTAGATGCGGTGCTTAGGGACATGGTTTAGTGGTGGTTTTGGCAGTGTTAAGTTAATGGTTGGACTTGATGATCTTCAAGGTCCCTTCCAACCTAAACGATTCCGTGATTCTGTCCTGAAATACATGCAAAATATATTCTTCAATGTCTAGATACTGTCCTTTGCTCACTGAAATGGAATTAATGTGTGATACCTAAATTGTTATCTCCTCTTCCACTCTCGTCACATGTTCTCTTGGGTAGAATTGTATCTACCAATGTTTGATGTACAGCACAGAGAACATTAAAACACTTCAATAAATAGAAATTAAAAAAAATCAGAGTTACTTTATGAAGCACAAGCTAGATGAGGCACCAGTTTTATCTTTAATTCTGAACAATTTGAGCTGCTTTTTATTTTTTTAGGATTTTTCCAAGGAGCAAAAAAGGAGGGGAAAAAAAACCCAAAACCCTTTTTGTGTAAAAATAGCTATTCCTTTTTCATTGATTCAATTCTGTTTTGTATTTCAGAGTGTTCTAATTTTAAAAATACTTACAAGCAGATACCTATGGGTTTTCTTTTTTATTCATGAAACTTCTGCTTTACAAATTTTAGCTAAGTGTGCCTCAAAGTCTGGTAATAAGAGCAAAAGAAAGATAATCCCTATTTATGGTATTAACTCAAGAAATCCTGATTTCAGTTAGAAGGCAGTGGGAGGAAGCAAAATATGACCAAATAAGAGTGAAATATATGTGTGTGGACCACATTAGAAATCACTAATTAATCTACAATTAAAATCTGTCGCTATCAGAGATGGAAATCCCCTATATGTATCTTAGATTTTTCCAGAGTATATTTTTGCACCTCCTTATGGACAAAATAATGACCAGACAGGACTGAAACTAGTGTGCACTGAAAATTTTCCCTTACAAATGTTTTTCAACTGAAAAAAACCTGAATTATTAATAACTAACAAAATTCTAAGTCTACTTCTTAGGTTTTCTGATATGATTAAAAAAAAAAATAAATGCCGGGAAGTGACATTTTGTTAACAAAATTAAGTTACTTCTTGGAAAGTCCTGCAGTAGTGCCTCATTGATGCGAGATAATCTAATTGATGTGGGATCTTCTTAGATCTTCTTCTTGTTTCTTCCAGAGGGGAGGAGTTACAGCTATGTTACTCTGAGCATAATCCAGAGATTCCCTCAGTACAATCAGGGGACACCACACCTCTTGATACCATCAAGAGGAGGAAACACAATAGGAGATATTTTTCAAACAGGAAACTTGGTTTACAAAAATAGTTTTCCACAGCACAATTTCTAAATCAGAATATTTTTCTGTCCCAATATCCTTGTTACCACAAGGAAAAAGAAAATAACACAAAAAACCCCTTGACCTTTTTGACTGGGGTTATTTGAAAGCATAATTTTGGCAAAGGTTAAACACTTTTCCTAGATCACCTCCTACTTTCATAACATAATAATCAACACCTAATTTGCAGTGCTGATGCAAAACCCCATCATTTTTAATTTCTCAAGAAATTGTGTAAACTACTCACTTCAGCTGATAAAGTGACTTGTGGGTGACTTGATATCCAGCAAATGCATTTATTTAAGAAATGCTGCCCTCTAGTACATGCTATCATAGACTCAGCCATTCATCTGACTTGAAAGTCTACCAAGAACCTTATCTGAAAGTACTTGTCCATATGAGAGAAGCAAATGAAATAACAAAAAGATGTAAAGTTTGCATACTTGAACATAGCATGTTGAGGCATCACAAAGCATTCCTCAAATGTTTATTAGAATTTGGTACTGGAAAACACTGTATATTTTACCATCATAGATAATTTCCTTTTGGGATTAAGAACTATGAAAACACTCCAATCTAAAAAATTAAACTCCAAAGTCCTGAGAGTCTACAGAAGCAGGTAAATAAATCAGAAATATTGGAAAAATGATTAAACAGGAACTTTGCCTTAATTTCAAATGCTTAACTGAGACTGAAAATCATGCAAGAAGTATTGAAAAGTTGCATGTAGAGCACAGGACCAAATGGTGAAACATCCACTCAATGGGAGTCATTAATTTTACTATTTAGAATCATCCCGTACAGACAATAACAATAAAGAGCAGGAAGACATAAAAGGAGAGGGTCTGTCAGGATCAGATTTTAGATTGTACCAAGGGAGAAGAGCGGTAAGAGGGAGAAAGCCACTTACTATTTTTTCTTTCACTGCTTCCACATGGTCAGTTCTCGGCAAAGGTGCTGCTTGAACAGGAATTTCTTCTTCCTGAGGTTTTTCAGCTTTCAAAACCATTTGTGAAATCCCAGTTGTCAAACCCTCGTTCTTAACATCCTCTTGCTTCTTAGCTTGCAGTCCCTTACAGGGTGCTTCAACTTCTGCTTTCTGTTCAGCAACATGGTCTTTAGTCTCAGCTGTAATTTGTTCTTTTTTGTCCTCTGGATGTGGTCTGCTCTTTTCTGGGAGCACAGTTTTATCTTCTTCCAGTGTGCTTAGGGGTTTCTTTTGATCTGAACTTATTGTTGCAGGAATTTTATCTGCTGAAAGTGTCTTTGACAGTTTCCCTTGCTGAAGTTTTGGTTCTTCTTTTTGAGCTTCCTCTTGGATTTTCTCCACTGATGAAGTTTTCATGATTTTCTCATGTTGAAGTTTTGGATCTTCTTTCTGAATTCCATGTTGGATTTTATCAACTGAAACTGCCTTTGACAATTTGACCTCCTGAAGTTGTTCATCTTCTTTCTGAGCTGCAGGTTGGATTTTGTCAGCTGACAGTGCCTTTGCCATTTTCACCTGTTGGAGTTTTGGGTCTTCCTTCTGAATTCCATGTAAAATTTTGTCAGCTGAGGGTATCTTTGCCAATTTTGCCTCCTGAAGTTTTATGTCTTCCTTCGGAACTCCATGCAAAATTTTATCAGCTGAAGATGTTTTTGCCATTTTTGCCTCTTGAAATTTTGCATCCTCCTTCTGAACTCCATGCAAAATTTTATCAGCGGAGGGTGTCTTTGTCAGTTTTGTTTGCTGGATTCTTGGGTCTTCCTTTTGAGAAACACGTTGGATTTTATCAGCTGAGGGTGTCTTGACAAGTTTTCCCTGCTTAAGTTTTGCATCTTCTTTTTGAATTCCTTGTTGGATTTTATCAGCAGACAATGTTTTTTCCAGTCTCTTCTGTTGCAGTTTTGGAGCTTCCTTCTGAACGCCTGGTTCTTCTTTAGGTTTTGCTGCTGCTGGAGTAGGCGGTGTGGAAGTCTTCTGAGGGGAATGTGAGACAGCAGGCATAGGCTGTTTTTGAGGAGCGGCAGGCGGTTTGGATGCTGGTTGTGAAGGGCCTGTTTTTGGAAGGGGCATCTTGCCCATATCCCCAAGTTGTCCTGACATTGCCCTTTGGGTCTGGCAGTTTAAGCACAGCCATTCCTGTACCTGTGATACAACAAATACATGAAGTTATTTATTTGAAAACTTAACAGTAAAATCATACTGTGTTTTCAACTGATACAGTTGAATACTTTTAATCTGAACGCTATGCATACTGAGAAATTATTTTCTTTGTTTGCTGCTCTTGCAGGAAGATCCATAACACCTTTCTAACAGAAATGAAGCATGTCAGGTTCCAGAAAGCCAAGTTGAACAGATGTAAAAATACACTGTGAAAACTAACAGCTATTACATTGTTCCAAAGCATTGATGACCTTTATGTACAAAGTTTGCTTAGAGATTTCTAACATCTATTGTTTTCTAAGTCCTCTATAATCCATCAATAGTTCCCTCTAATTGTGTAAATCTGAGTAAAAGAGGACCAAGTGAGACTCACGTCTCTTTGTGTTTCTCTTCGGAAATTACCCTCCCCTCTTGAATTTGTGTATATGTATCAATGTACAAATTTAATATGGCTGTAACCCAAAAGGAATATCACCTGTCTGCTCTCTTTATTGCTAAATCCCTGCTGCACACTGGCTCCTTTTACTCTTCCCAGAAAATCAGAAAAAAAAAGGACAAATGCTTATATCTGTGCAAAAGATCTTGTTGCCAGTTGCCTAGCTACTACATGAGAGGAGTAATCAGACTGTTACCAGTGGGATTTGGGGTATAGTCTCTTTAGCAAAAGGAAGTTTTAAACACAGAAAAGTACAGAAAGGAAATAAAAACCCCAGAATCTTCTGGATACTAGAATAGATAATGTGGCTTTACTTCACTAGTGAAAAATGAGCTTCACTGGAGGATGAGAGTTCTATGCTGTACATAAAATATTTTTTTTTTTTTTTTAACTCCTTTTTCCTTAATAATGGAAGGTGTCAGAAATTCAGTTGCTATATTTCTATGATTTAGAGAATGGAGTTTTCTACTGAATGTGAAACACATGAAAAACAGAGCAAAACTGTTCTATTAGTAACTATATAGGTAATACTGCTGATAATACTAGGATAGTACAGATGACTGATCAGTTATATACCATTGAATATTTCAGAATATCCACTGGTATATAACCAGTTGCCCAGAAGATATGCCATTTAGTCAGAAGAAAGGGGTATCTGGCAGAAGCGTGCAACCCCAGAAACATTCATACATTTCATATTAACAAGTAATAGAGTAATAACTGAGATAACACCAAAAGCAGAGACTGGAACTCCAGCTCCACCCCTGCCCGCAAAGAATGCCCGAATCACAGGAGTGTAACCATCAGTCTCCCTGCTCTCTGCCAGCATACTGTCATTGATGTGGCATTGCTCACAGAGTGATAGAGTTGGTCACGGTAGGACCACAAATGGCTTTTCAAGATACTTAAGCAAAAGTGAGGCATCTCTCTACTCATCTCTAACGATGGAGCTTAGGTGCTCAGCTCTCACATCCCAGCCAGGATATTTCTGAGCACACTGGTCTTTAGCAACGTTTCTGTGCACAGCAGGTATATCCCAGATACTCTGATTTTTGGTATCTTTAGAAATTCAGACATTTTGAGATTAGTTGGTTTCAAACAGTTTTTGGAATTATCTAAAATCTACCAAACCCCCAATTTGTGAATTCTATCTGCTTACTTCAGATCCAAATCCCATTGTTAAACGGCTTTACAAGTCTCTTACTTTTAATTTATTTTTTTTTAAATAATTGAATCACTACTATGATGTTGGCCCTTTGAAAAAAAATAGCTAATTAAGCTAATAAGTGAAATATAAATTACAAGAATTGCAGATGAAATGAGAATTGCACGTGAAAAAAAAATTTAGTAAGAAAAGTTCATGTGGGCTAATTTTGTTGAAATACAACTAAGGAGAGTATAATATATGTATAAAATATTTTCCTTTGTCTCATAAATTTTGTTTCAGGCACAAGAAATACAAGACTGTGTTCATTGTCATTCAGGTCATCTAACAGTTGCCTTGTGTATTTATTATTCTACTTTTATAGAAAAAGACCAAACTAGTGAGTCTTAGTAATTGACACAAATAAACATTTATTAAATGTATTTGGCAATATTGTCCCAATAAATTGAGTTTATTGACTGAATCAGCTGTCTCCAAATGCAATGGAGCCCCTAATAGTTTCCATACCCTTTGCAACTCCAAACTGAATGTGGCTCTGTATCAGACTATTAAATATAATCTAGTTTTTTGGGTTTTGGTATATTGTTGGGTTTTGGGGTTTGTTGGTTTTTTTTTTTTTNTTCTGTCAAAAAAAGCACTAAAACATAGTCCTCCAGGGAAGATTATCTTCCTCCATAGGACTTAAAGTACTTCAACTTCATGTCATTTGTGTGGGAAGCACTACTAAAGAAATGCAAATAAAAGTAACTTCTTCTTTAAAGAACGTGTAAAATATAACTTAGTTTTCTTGAAAATGTTCTTGTTAGAGGGGTTTATCTGAATTTTTCCCATAGTTTCCACTCTTCTTAGGAGCAGCAACAGTATAGGAAGCCATAAGTACATTGCGAACTTTCTTTTATAAACTTAAATTGTAATACACCAGGAAACAAATTTGGCCCACAGAAAATCATGATGTTAGTATTATCAGCAGTTTATAAGTGACTAAATATACTAGAAAATATTTAGTATAAATAGACTACAGGAAAAAGATCCAATTTCATAGTATCCTTGATTCTATCCTCATAAAGATTGTAAAGGCCACTACCCAAAGGTGACTAGATAATTATGATAAATCAATTTTTTATTAAATTTATTGGAGGCACAAAAAGCTTTTAAACCCACTAAAAAGGGGGCAGGTTTTGCCTTCTCCAATCAGCCTGACAAATACTCATTTCACAATGTAAGCAGAAATAATACCATTATTATTTGTGCTAATATAGCTCCTGTTGGCACGGGGCATGGGAATAAGACAATACGTAAATGTTATTAAGCTTATCAGAATCCAGCCTTAACCATCTCTAATTTCACAAAAATATAATTAGTGGCTTCTACCACTTCTTATTTCAGTAATCCATGATTCAAGAGTTTGCTGAATTTCACATACATGCTATATAGATATTCTTAAAGAACATGTTACTTTATACATTAAATGCACATCCTTGTCATAGTACCATTTGTTTGTAACATAATTTCCATTTATTTCCTTATAATATATACATACCCAGTTTCTAGGGTCTATGTTTGTTTCTTTTCTATACATCTACATTTAGGTCTCATTACTTCTAGCTCTGCTGCTTATGTAGATCCCACTTAGCAGCTCTTCAGCTGCACCTTACTCATTGCTCGTATGCTTATTCCTTCTCAGATTCATCAAGCCACTTCCCTTCCCTCATTTAAATCCTTCACAGACTCAGTTCTTTAAACTGGCTGTAATAACATTAGCAACTTTTGCAATAGCAGTAGGTATTTAAAAACCAAAGCAGTTACCCAGCCACTGTTTCCTCTCAGCTTTGCTCCCTACTCAGTCACTTTTCCCTGGAGTAAAGTTTCCCGACTCAAGGACTGTGCTTTGTGCTGAGCACATAGTAGAACAAGTCTCTTAAAAAGGAAAATAATGACAATTAACATAAGCAAAGGAAGGTGATGATGAGCAAATTGGCAAACTGCACTAAATCTTGTCAAGAGATGGAAGCCCCAGTCTTGCCTCCCTGCCATACTGACGCAAGTGATGCGAGGGAAACGACCTGGCATAGTCCAGATAAGGAGTGATTTAATGAACCTTGTCATTGTCCTCTTGGACTTCTGTTATATCTGCACCTATTCACCACTTTATTTTTTAGTGTTGCTATATAGGGATGGCAAATACTTCTCCCAAGCTATGTGTTTTAAATTTCAATTTACGTTTTTCTAATCATGTGGATATTTGATCACAAAAGAGCCTCCAAAAATCTTCTTATATCACCAGCCCTCTAGCTCCTGATTCTCTGTCAGAATGGTTCCTTGTAAAATCGAATTTTGTACCATTAAGTCATATGCCTCAGTTTTAGACTTGTCTTTTCCTCAGTTAACCTCATGCCCTGAATGCAAGATTTTCCCTAAGGCTATATTTTCAGTTAGCCTGTCAACCCAAATTTATTAGGACTTGGGAAATGTACATCATCTTCTTTCAGCAGTCTTCATTAGATAAATCTTCTTAGTTCTTTACAGAATTCTTCACACCCTTTGGTTCCTGCATTGGCAGTAGACACTATTATTTGCATCACAAGTGATATTAGTGTGCTTTAATATTCTGAATCCTTAGCTCTCTCCCTGTGTTTTCAGCAGTCCTTACAGCCCCATATTGCTGGACAGAACAAAGTAGCTGTGTCACAATGTTCTCCTCATTCAATTTTATAATAAACAAATGTCATCATGAAAAGGGCATACATCTAACTTTCATTTTGAATGTCTATTTTTCAGCTGTCATGTAGGAGCTCAGGCATTTCAGTTCCTTTGCTTTTGCATTCACATACCACAATGTTAGATCATTTCAGGTTGAAAATAACAGGTCAGCTATTCCATCTCCCTGCCAGTGAAGGATTTTTTATTGTATGGTGATAAATTCATTATCTTGGTAAACGCTAATTGGTAAACTAGAGTTTTTCTCTAACTGAAAGTAACTAAAAGTACTTAATATATATGTGAAGGTGAAAACAAGCACTTCTTCCATAAAACATCCCTAAGTTACTTCAGAAGGCAAATGCTTTTTTTTTCATTTAGATACTAACAAACTACTTCCTCTGTACATTTAAAAGTAAGACATCTCTGGCATAAATACTAATATAAACTAATTGTTCTGAAACTAAGACAGTTTTACCTTGGATATTCATTTCTAATTGATTTGGGTTTTATTTTCACAAACTTGTACAGCATGTTTCCAAGATCTTATATGAATAATGTGCTTAATGAAATAACAGAAAAAGTAACCTAATAGCCCACCTAGAGAGGGAAAGCAAGCTGATACGCATAACAAACTCCATCTTGAAGATCAGAAAAAGAAGGGATGAGGAAAGTATTTACAAAAATTGAGCTAAGTCAAATTCTGCAAAGGAAATTTAAACAAGCAACAAAATATTTGGTATCCTTGTAGACAGAAAGATATCCATGGTGCAGTTAAGATTGTTTCAGAGTTAAAGGTATGGCCCATATAATATGTGCCCTAATCTCAAATTTTTATAATAGTGAGACTGAACACAAGCAAATGTCAACAGGAAATGAGTACACAGAATAGAAATCATCATATTGGATGTGGAAACCCACGACCAAGGTCTAATAGTATTCATTAAAGTATATTGGCATAAGAAAGCCAAGTCAAGCAGCCATATGTAATCCATACAAACTGAGCGAATCACAGCTTATCCACCTTCAACTCGCATCCTCTCTTATTTAATGTGTAGAAGAAGTGTTCCTGGTAACTACAGCCACTGCTAATCCAGTTCAAAAGTTTACAAAATTTTAGAAAATAATTTGAAAGAAAGTTGAATTGATCCTTGTGATGAAGAAAAGGGATGTATACTAAAAGGCAACATGGTTTTACTGGAGAAGGACTGTGTCAGATAAACCATGATTTTTTTTCTTGGATAATATCATTTATTCTACAGGTAAAAATGAAACTATTACAGGTTGAGCATACCTGGATTCCAGGAAAATAATTGAATCTGTGTCACCTTTAAATGATTAGTTAAATTAGTAGAGATAGGTCAAGAAATTGCCATGTAGGGAAAACACATCGCCTAGAGAGGGAAACTACCCTACATTCTTCTTAAGTTTTAGTTACTTTTTGCATATTTTAGTTACTTTAAAGTAGATATGTATTCAGGCTTTGGAAGCCTTCACATCCTCCCGCCCTGGAGAGATATATTGTAACGTGAGGCTGGAGTCACTGTTCCTCTTGTGAGGTCCCTGTCCTGTTTGTTACAGAACGGCCCTTTCTGCAAACAGGAGAGAAGGAACTCTTGAAACCCTCGGTCCAGAGGTTCAGATGTCTATGATGCAATGCCTAGGCTGGTGCAGCACAGCTGTGAATCCTAACCTTAGTTTTACTGAGCAAAAGGCTGTTAAGATGTAAGGTGTGCGAATGAAAGCCAGGGAATGCAAGGAAAAAAAAAAACAAAACAAGACCGAAACCACAGAGTGTCATTGGGAGAATTCCAGAAGAAAAATACTGACGTGAAGAGGTATAAAACCAAAAGAAAAATATATAGAAGTGGGTGTCAGCAACTCAGCAACAGCGACGGTCAGTCTGTTCCAAGGAGCAGGAGCATCTGATGCTTCCTCACCTGGGTGATGACTGCCTGGCCAGCAAACACTATTCAAGGGTCTCACTGAGGTAGTGAGTATATTAATATTAGTATTTCTTCGGATCTATCTGTCTGCTGTGTGTATTCATCAACAAATAACTGCTCTGCACTACTAAAGTCTGTACATCTTACCCGTTGAGTCCCTCTGCACTTGGTAGACTGTCTACACAATGTGACACATAGAGGGACGGTTACTCTCCCAACTAGAATGGGAATGGTGGTCAGAGCATTTATTTGGGGTGTGTGAACCACAGACTCAAATCCTGCACAGACTGAGGACTCAGATCTCCTACCTCTAGGGGAAATATCCAAGTTGCTAGGTTTACGTGCAAAAAAGTTACCACCACTATTGCGCAGAATGATAGAAGGGCATACATATTCAGAGCATGACCTCCAAATCAGACTGTAGATCTGGCAGGAGAAAAAAAATACAAAATAAAATACAAAACCCCCACACTCTTCCCTATCCAAAGAGTGTTAGGCAGGACGTAGCTGCCTAAGCAGCCAGCTTGGCAGAGATGTGGTCCACAGGTGAGCCTCTATGGTGTCCAGAATTAATAAAAAATATAGAAAGGTTTTCATCGATACTCTGTGCCTGTGGAGGTCACAGGCAGCTCTCCAGGATCATTCTCCTCAATTTATAGACATAAATTTTGTCTAAAATGTCCCTTAGGATCTTAAACATATTTTTGGACTTTACCCCCAGTGGAGAAAAGGATGTGCAAACAAATGCTTAGTCAGATGGCCGATTTTTGGAGAAGACGTTAGAATATGGCTAATTTAACCCAGGGAAATGAATCCCACAAATATGACTTATATAGGAGGAAAGGTATACTGGCTGGAGACCAAATGGGTATAAATCGTCCATGGATAAATTTAGGTTTGAAATTAGGAGAGACTTCCTTGCCATTAGTGATTTGTAGTTTAGAGTACAATACAACAAGAGTGGTGGTATGGAGAAACACAGCTGATTTCAATATATGATGTGATTGCCAACAAAATCACACAATGATTCATTAAATCCTACCAGTTTTACAAACTGCACTCCTGTAATAGTACTAATGAGCAGAATGCATTATATTATTGGCATTAAATAGATTCATAGCATTTAGCAGACTTTAAATGTCAAGCTATCTTTCAGCCACCAAAGAGAGGTCACAGAAATACACAAAAGCTGGTTCAGGTAAACGTAAAGTGTCAACTTAAAACAAAAAACAGCAAAAATTCCTGCAGAACAAATAATGCTGACAACAGAAGGAGAAAGGGATTACTTTTTTAGTTTGAGAATGACATTTTGTTTGTTTGAAGTTGCAATGAAGCTGAGATTTTTATCTGAACAATGCAAAAAGGTGACCAGCTTTTATCTCTTTCTCAAATAAAGGCTTTCAATATGTGATTGAGGAAGAACAAGTTATCTCAGCACCTCAGATTACTGTCACTAATTGGTAATCTTACTTTTAAGCCATCACAGCTACGAAATAAGTTTTCATTGTGGAGTTGTGCACATACCCAGTTAGTGCTGCTGATGTGACCTGTTGGTGTATACATTAAAAGTCACTAAAACTAACATGATAAAAAATGGATTTTATATATTTATTTCTATTGCCAGTGGGGAGGCAATATAGCAAAAATAAGTGAGAGACTGACCTATTTTTCCTGTATGCATCAGTAGAAATATTTGCTATATGCTTCCTGGCTACTAGCGTGCATAGCTATGGAAGACAATGATTGCTATCTAGGCTTATGCAGCTCAATTATGGTATACACACAAAAGTCTTAAAAGACTTTGGTCAGTGTGTTGGAAGATACAATCAATATCAAAATAAGAATAGAATCAAGCTTACTTCTCTTTATGTCAACTTTGAATTGCAACAGAAACCTAGAACAAAAAAATGCAAATAAAATTATACCTAACCTTTGCCTGTTAAAAGGCATTGCCACTGGCAGTGCTAGTATTTGTTGTGAACTGTGATACCTTAGCATAGTCGAGTTGATGAGTTGCCATTTCTGCATGCTGCTATAAGGCACTTTAGTTTTTTTACTTGGTGTCTGATGGGCAGCAATAAAAGAAAAATCTCTTTTCTTTTATGGCTGGCTGCCGTCCATAATCTTCTCTCTTAGATTATGGGAATTCTAATCATTACTGAAGGAAATAAAGCATTCCTAATAAATGAAATCTTAAATTTCTGAAGGCTGCTTTAGCTTCCACCCTTTAGAATAAAATGTTTTGGAGTAAAATTGTCATTAAATCCCTTAAAAATTACCTCTTGATTTTTTTCCCTTTAGTTGCTTTAAGCATCTTCCAGCATCTCTTAATTGCAATATATTTCATGCTTTTAGAGGGAGAAAGAAACATTCCAGAATATTAGAAGACATATTCAAATCACATAAATTCAAGTTTATTGGAATTACTGTATAATTATTCAGTGTGGTCTAAATGAACACTTCTTCTTTAGGCTGTTAAATCTTATTTGTAGCTTAGCATTTTTCAAAATGCTGGGGTAGGCACTACCCGAGCATGTGAGAATTTGAGAAAGTGGGATTTCCACTAAACTGTGGATATGTATTGTGTAGAAATTTCTAATTGTTGTTGGTAACTTTTACCTTCAATGGAGAAAACCAGGAACATTTAGAAGGCAGTTAATCTCACCTATCATAAGACATTAGATAAAAAGAATGGCACTTTAAATTGTCTGTTTGTGTCCACTGACTATAAGGCAAAAGTGTAGCTGATGAGACCAGTTACTCCCATCTACAGCTGACCTAGTGAATATCACCTTGATTTTTGAGCTGGAAGAAACTGTAACAAATAAGAAGAAAATAAAGATATGGGAGAACATGTGATGGCAATGAGACAGCATTGACCAGTGCACTGGGTGCATTGTTACCTCCAAAATCTGCTCTTGAGCCTTTATCTTGAATGCAGTGACTATGTGCAACCACTATTTGGCTTTCCCCCTCCTTTTTGGTTTTCCCTACCCTTCACGTCTTTCATTCAAGTTGGTGTTTGCTCACTAACAGAAGTTTTCAGGGACTCTGCATTTCTGAATAAACACATCTTGGATGCTGGACTGCCAAACTGTCCACCTATGTTCCTAAAGTGTTGGTACATCCCAAGAAATTCTTCTCTACCTTGTTATTATCCTGTCAAGCAAAGCCTGATGACCTCCACAGGTCCCTTTCAACCACAACCATTATGTGATTCAGTGTATGTGTGAAAAACTAATACCTTGGCACCAGAAACTGTAACATTTTATTCAGTCAGAAGGTTTCAAAGAATGCCTCCTAAAATCTAAAATCTTAAATAAAAAGGTCTATTTTATAGAGTGGTACAGCAACCAGGAAGCTATTCTTAATGCACTAAGATTTTGCTGTGGCTCCAGAAAAAAAATGAAAGCACTCATGGAACTTTGTCAGCTGGTTTGTTGTTGTTAATGATCTCTTCTTTTTCTCCCGTAACAAATGATAAAGGAAGAGAGTGGTAAATACTGCAGCAGATTACTCAAAAAGTACAGAGGAATCGGTGTTTCTCCCATGTGTCTGGAATTGTCTGCTCCTTAATTTTAATAGGGTTGGGACTGCTGAATATTCCACTCAATTACGAACAGACAAAATGTGAACATGACAACACAAGGGTGACCTACTTCCTCAAGTGACGACAACTCTGAAATGTGTATGTCCTTACCTTACTTCAAGAAACATCCTGGCACATTCAGAAAAAGCTGAAATTCTGTGTCTTTTTAGCAACTGCTCTGTTGTTTGGGAATTTTTATTTTAGTAATTAAATTTGACAGATAATGGTATTTTTATGTGTATAGTGTCTGTGTATACTTTAATTTCCCTTAGTTATTTTGCTGAAGGCCTATAGAGGCTTAGAATTATGCTGTCAATGCACAAAAAATGTATCACTAGTGTACACATCATCAGAGATGCAAAAGAAGCAAAGCTTTCAAAAAATAACTGCTTTTTTGTTGTGAAGGGGGGAACATTACTCTACTTGGTTTTACTCTGCATTTAGCTGCACTGTCAAGTGTTTGTTGCTTTTTGTCATGCACTGTTAAAACAAGATGACTAATAGTCCTCCTTTGTAAAGGCAGGTTTAGCTGTAGGGGTGCTGTTGCCCAAAGGAAAGGAATGAGCCTTCTTCCTCAGTGTTACTCACACAGAGAAATTCCCATCAAGGATTTTACTGCCTCTGGTGACCACTTCTTTTGTTACCACGGTAAAACCAAACCCGATGAAGGGAAAAACCAACAAAATGGATATGGGCATCATCCAAAGGCCAAAGAAGTCAACGGAAGAGTATTTCAGTGGAATTGGGATGATTAAGATCTGTGTACATTCTGGATTACAACAAAAATTCACAAACATCTGTAACAGAATAAACATTTTTTACAACTGTGCAAGGAAAAGATTCTGAGACTGTAGCTCCTTTAGACAATTATATATCATACTTAAAGTGTCTGTTAACATTGAAAGATCTCCAGGTGCTACCACAATATAAATTTGTAATAATACTAACCTCTAATTCACACGGAATGATACCTTGCAAACCTATGGGTTGAATGTTTTAATTAGTGAAACTATACAATTGAATTTAGGAAAGCCATTAATAATCAATATTTTATCAAGGGAAGGTTAAAAAAGTCTTTCCTGTAATAAACATCCTCTTGATTTTCCATCTCTACTAAAGATTCGTAAAAATACGTACCCTACTGCTGATTTCTTTAGTTCAAACGGAGAATATCTACCTTTATCGTTTTACCTTTCCATACAAACTCTATACTATGGCTTTGTTTTAGAATACATGCAACCATCTATTTTTGTATTTCCAATATGAACATCTGAAGAGTTAGACATGTAGAGTGGCATTTAGTTTTGGGTACTGGGTTTTCTGCTAAAGTATAATACTCCCAAGTTTTTTTCAGAGTGCTTCCGCAGTTAACTACTGTGCTCTAGTCAAAGAAAGAACCCATCTCTATCACCCAAGTCAGTGTACTCTCCTTTCACTGTGATGAACTCCATAAAAGGTAAGAGGATCCACAAGGGAGTCGAATCTATCCTTACTCACATCACAGTTTCCTTCTCTGGCAGGAAACTATGCATGCTCAATAGTGCAAGCTATATTGGTAGTCACAGGTATTCATGATATTGCCTTAAAAGATTTTTAGAAACCAAGAAACCAATCAAACAAACATGAACTAGATTTATTTTTCATTTTCTTTTTGTTTTTTTAAGTCTTTAAGATATTTTTGAATATTGACTTTTACAATAAAATATGCGTGAAAATCAGATGTGGGGAACTTCCCGTCCTTACACATGAATGACAATTACATCTTTATATTAAGCAGTCTTCCAATCCACAAAGTCCATCCCAGCATGTTTCCAATATTATTTTGGTATCTCACTTTCCACTCACAAAAGACACTGGAGATTCAGTATCTACTTCCAGGATAAGAGGATAATAACTACATTCATAAACATATTTCAGCACATATCTGGTAATCATAGTCAGATGACAGTTGTTGCAATGACACTCTCCTTCACAGGTTCTTTTAAGGAGATTCCCAATTAGAAGACTGAAACAATTTCAATTTACTTGCATTCATGACAAATTAACTTGCTGTTGTGGATTAATTAAATAGCAGAATATGACTTCCATTAACATTGTTTTTAACTTGCTTTGATAGTATTATTGTAATTATTCCATTTAGATCATATAGACCAAAGAAATCCAAGGTTGTATTAGTGTGTGCAGTAATAATTTTATACTAAAGACAGTTTTTAATAACTTTTTATTTACAAACTAGTTTACTCTGAGCTTCAAAAATGTTAGGTTATTGTAATCCTTCTTGGCTACATGTAGATCTAGAGAAGCCCTAGTATGCTCCTTTGTACCCTTTATTATAACGGTCTCAGAGAATAACTGTTTTCTATGCCTTCTAGCAGCTGAATCACTATTCCCCACATAACTGGTCAGCAGAGAGCATGAGTATTCCCATCCCATCATTGCTATTATTTGTTCTGAACTGACAAAATGTCTAGTGTCACGGATGGCACTAAAACAACAAACAATTCCATCCCTGAAGAGTTCACAATCTATTCGGTCCTGTGTTCAATGTTGACCTTTCATGGAGAGTCTAGAGGAAAATCATTTTTGTTCACGAGCTAGGGCTTAGCTATGGGACTAGATGAGATGAAATCTGTAGTAAAAAGGAGAACTATTCTTAATATTGCAGGGTGCCTAGTGCTCAGTGGATCTTTATCACATCTCAGAATCTATATTTGTTACAAATACAAACTTTTTATCTGAACCTTAATGGTTCATACTAATAAACAGCTCAACCACTCTCTGTATTATTTTTTTTTTTTTATTCTGGTCATCCCCAGTAGAAATACAGAGACAACTGATATACATCATTATTCTGAAAAGTCATCTTGTATTTTGTTTGCACTTGCAAACCAGATAATCCTAAAACTAACATGTGTAGTTCATTTCAACAATATGCTTTCCAAAAACAATAATCTCTGCTAAGACAGATTGAAATGTGTCTGCCTTTTGCTCATATTTAGTCTATTACTGCATGAATAGTCCTTTTTACAAAGAGGGATCTGCGTGCTACTTCTTAGAAGTGGAAGTGGCTGATCTACGTTCCAAGTGAAATGCTATGGAGAAGGATGGAAATTCTTCTTCAAGAATAGAAAGGTGTTGGTTTGTTTTTTTTTTTACTCCTACTTCCCTCCAGTATCATCCCACCTAAATTTTAATACTTAATTGAGGAGCTAAATTTTTGACCCTGGCTACTGAAATTCACTCACCAGGCTATGGGACGTTATCGCTTGATACGAACACTATTGGTGGGCTGACTACTGCATCTGTTCCTGGTTAGGGAGAGAGCCTGCAGCAATCTATGCTCCTGACAAACCTCGCTTCAAGGATGAATTTGAGATCTGCTGAGAGCTTACACTGAAGTCCAAAGACAAACCTTTCTTAAAATGGTAGCCTGAAGTAAGGTTCTGAATCTGTAATCTGATACCTAAATAAATGGTCTGATTTTTGAAAGTTCTAAACACCTTTAATCAGAACCACAGTATGCATATCTCTTTCATTACTTATGTTTATTGTAACCTGGCTTTATCATTTGAGTTTTTTGTCACTTAGCAATGACTTATGTATAATGTTTGCTCTCCGTGTTATGTGGCTGATATATGAATCCTTCAGGTGCCTAAAAATGAGGGGGAAAGGCAAAGAAACAAGCAGACAAAAAGACTGAGGAATAATTCATGGTCAAGGAAACAGACTGTTCTCAAGGAAAAGAGTACAGTTCCAGCAGAAAGTGAAGGAAAATCACTTACTTGGCTTTGGAAAATTATATTAATCATTAACTGCAAATACAATAAGAAGGTTGCACATAACCATTTCCTGATACAATGGCAGCTGCCATGGCAGTAAAGACATAATAAAGCAAACAAAGGATATAGATATTGTACTGTTACATCTGTGCAGAGTGACCATGACTTTGTGTGGCACAATACATGCTGAGAAGCACATACACCTTCCCTGAACTTCTTGAGGTCTTCCCTTAACACCCAAAATAAGGAGGTGAAAACCGTACTGACCTCCCTGCTTTAAGATCAAGACAAGGGCAGTGTGAAGAGATGGCCGAGCACAGGAACACAGAAATAGAGTCACAGCTGCCATCTCCTACAAAAACCCTAGCTGGTTTTGCAACATATGGATCAGAATAGCACCTTAGCATCAGGTGTGGCCATTTTCACTGATAAGAGGCAAATTCCCAAGCTTTGAGGTAATGCAGTCCGAAGTCCAGGGAAATGCAAAGGAAGAGATGAGGTGCCAGCGCAAAAGGGGAAGACCAAGCTTTTTTACTGTCTTGGCTTCTGCCTCCTTTGAGATATATGCAGATTATGTCTCAAGGAGACTGTGGAAGACACATTTTAACTAATACTAATCTTTCCTGCATGTCTTTCTCATTTATTTCACCTCGCACTTTCCTGCCTACAATTTTGCCCTTGTACAGCCACACAGTAGGAAATACTGGAAAGACTGTCTTAAAAAGGAATATGCCATTTAGTTAGCAAGATAATCCTGTCAAACACTGTAACTCAAAAAAGGTGAGCATGATGTGTACTTCCATAGTTTGGCAAATATGTACATGAAGGATTAAAAATACAACATTTTCCTTGGAAAACTTCAGACCAATATTCATTAAAATTTCTCCTCAATATTTCTCACAGAAACACGCTTGCAATCTGTTTAAAAGCATAACATACTGTGATGCTACAGTACGACTTAAAGCAGATGTTTTCTTGGTGTTTAATGTGCAAATATATCCTATATACTCCAGCAATCATACATAATAAGCTTGAGTTTACTTTCAAAAGACACCATGACTGCTACTACTCAAAGAAAATACCAAATAATCTAAACCTATGTAAGTCTGCCCCAAACAAATGTACTGGTAACTCTCAATATAAATATTAAATATAAGAGGAGAAGACAGCTTTTAACTGCTAGGGGGAAAAACAAAAACAAAAAACAAAAAACAAAACCCCAAAACAACACCAAACAAAACCACAAAACAAACCAAAGCCAGTGAAATGAGGGGACTTAATTTTTCTGTCTCTTTAGTGTTATAAATCAGTGGTAGCTCCTCGGAAGTAAGTACGGGTAAGACCCCAAAATACTGTCTTGAACTACGGTAATCGTACTGTTTCCCAATGGGCTGGCAATGCGCAGTAATAGACACATGCATCACGCTGTTAGCTCATGCCAAGGTTTCGTAGTCAGGGTAAAACCTTAAACTATATCATCCACTGAGCCCAAGAGTGCATTCATAAAACACAGCTTTTTAAAATATTAACCATATTTGTATTTTATGATGAAATATTTGTTTCTGTAGGACAGAGTAAGTTTTAATCAAACCTCCAAAATTACTTCTAAAGATACCAAATGTTTCCAACCTCCTGGAATGCTACATTAATTACTTGAAGATTATTTGTTTTAACCTTGTAAAATTCAGTTTGTCACATCTCAAAGTACACATGGTACTGCTTTAGTGATTATGAAGTGGGAAAAACAATCTACACAGATAGCAGAAAATAAAATGCCCCTGAAATAATCTCCCTGCAGTCCTTAGTTGCTCTTTCACTACTTTTTGCTATCTCTGGAAGAATAAAGAATCCTCTCAAAGCAACTATGTTAGCTCAGTTTTAAGACTAATTACACAATTACTTAGCTAGTTAAGATGATTCAGAATTTCTCCTTGATGAGAAGACAGAGGATCCCTTCCCACATCTTCAGCCAATTGCTCTAAGATATTATATTTTTCATGAAAAGGGCAAATCAATAATCTTACAATTATACACGTATGAGTGATACACAGACAGACGTTCACATGCATACACATGTACTCAGAACACTAAAGGAAGCCAAATTCACTCAGTATACTCATAGATTCTTATGGCCAGAAGGGGCCATTATTCTCAACAGATCTGATCCTTTAATGCCAAAATCCATCTAGTTTCACCAAGAGGTTTCTATTCTCAACCTTTCAGCATTTCTTATAGAAAGCTATGCAAATCTATGGAGAAGGAACTTCTCCATCTTCAAAGTTAATTGTTCTGATAATTGCAGTACCTATACAAAATTTTTTTACATATAGACTCTTAATCGACACAAAAAATACAAAAAAGCTAGTGAAAACACGAATTATGAATTATACTTGTCTTTCTAAAGAATCACATTAAAACTTTAAAAAGTTGAACTTTAAAAGAAGTATTGCAAGAGCAAAATTCATGTGATACAAGCTCAGAACTTTCTTTTTGTTATGTAGCCAAACTATAAAGGTATGTTATACTCACAGTCCCTTTTGGCAACAAATATGACAGTTATTTTGTCATGAAATTAGATTCCGTTTTAAACTAGACAAAATTCTACAACAATAATGCTAAAAAATAGAATAAATATGGCTGTCCTTATTTTGAAATCACACAATTTCCATTTGTATTTTAAATTATGCTTATTGGTTTTGTATCTTAGGTAAGATTTAACAAATCTTATTCTTGTGATTAACATCCCATTTGTATCATTCTTACAACGTCAGCAGGAACTGCATGGAAGCTTAACTTTTATCTTGAAAGCACGGCCTGTCCTTAACTGTTTTAAAAGGGCATTTGATGCTAAAATGTCCTTTTAGATACACTGCAAATTGTAGAAAACTTTCAGAAATATTTTAAACTACTTTTAATCTAAAATGTTTCTGGGTTCTAAGGTTAACTGCTCTTTTTACTCTATTGACAAGAACCCATCTGTCCTTTCGCAAGTAAACAATTCTCTTACTTTACTGCTATACCCAAAATATTAACATCTGTTGCAAAACAAACAAAAATTTTAACTCTCCAACCTTGGACTAATTCTATCTTTTTATCCCTTATTAGAAAAAAAAAATAAATATAACAGCAACAACAAAAAAAAAAACAAACCCCAAATACAAACACAACATAAATAGCAAATAAGTAATTTAAGAGCAACATTCATTTGAATTTTTACATTGTCAGCTTTTGTTTCTTCAGGATTCCCTATCCGGACTACAATTAGCCATCTATCAAACATGTTGCTGTTATTTGGAATTTGCAATAAACTGATCTTATTTCCTCATTGAAAGTCAATTTTCAAGTCTTAATTAATCTTGAAGCATTTGCTCAACTCTTGAAACACTCTTTTAAAGAACCTGTTTACATTGTAGATAACATAACATGATGCAGTCTTCCAGGATGAGTGATACTAATGTCAGCTTCTAATTAATTTAATTGTAGGTTTCCTATTAAGTCAAGAACAAACATCTGGAGATAAAAATGACAAAGAAGTCAATAGCTCTCAGTTGTTTGATGAAAAGTCAAAAATAAAAAAAATAATCCCAAACTTCTTCCTTCATAACTTTTTTATTACTTTCTTCTCACCTTCTCTTTCCTCTCTTTCTAGTCACGTGGTGAAAAAAAGAAAATAAAAGAAGACAAGAAGGAGACAGAAGAGAAGCTGAACAAGAAAAGAGTCAGCCGGGTTAGAAGTGTCATAAACAAACACACAAAATGCATTTTTCTCTGTAAAAGGGTTGTTAATGAAAAAAAATGTTTTTATCTCTGTTCTTAGGCTATGACAGTCCAAATTCAGCCAATGGAATTCCGGTGATAAACCTGAGGGTCTTATCCAGATAGCAGCTTCACTCTTCTGTGCAAAATTCTTAAGCAAAAATTTTACATGTATTTTTATGGTAATTTTATTCTTCTTCAGAGACAGATCTACAGTTTTCTCTGTTATTTATAACCTCTCTGCTCTCCTCAGGATATTCATATAACAATGTCTGAAAATAATGAAGTAACAATATTTTACTAAAAAAGAAGTGGAACAGACTTTGATGGTTGTCTGTAAATCTACTTATTTTTTCTAAATTTATCACAATTTCAAGAAAAAAACCAACCAACCAAGCAGCCTTTTGATAAAATCATTCAAAATAATTGTTTACTTCTTGGCTTTGTGGCACCTGAACAACCTTAATTCACAATTTATAAACCCAGGATATAATTTTTTTACGTTTGGTCTGATTTTTTTTAAAAGAAAGATACCTTTGAAATACAAACTTACTCACATTTTATGCACTTATATATTTTAATTAGAATTCTTGTTTAAATTTTAAATTATTTTTAACAAAAAGTTATATCATGTAAGTCAATTTTAAAAAAATAAAAATCAAAGTAACCTTTTTGGTAAAATAGGCATCTGCCTGAATAAAACAAAATCAATTACTCTGTAAATTGGTAGGAATTTTAAATAAACATAGACAGAAGAGCCTTTGCAAACATGGGTTATAGAAAGCTGCAAATGTAAATGCATGAAGAGTGCATAAATGCACACAGATCATAACTCCAGATGTACGGCACAGAGAATTCAAATTTCATTCTAAAACATAACAGAAATTACCATATCTATATTATAGTCTCTGTAATCAATTTCCAAGCCTTTGATACTAGAATAATATACAGTGTACTTGTAAATGAACCATTTATGGAGCTCTCTTCAAAAAAAACCTCTCTAGTCAATGAAGTGGAAAGTTCACATCTGTCTTCAAGGGCAGAACTGGAAGCAGTTTCCAGTGTGCAGAAGTGCATTTCTGTACATCAAAGCAGTTACAATTATGTCCTCCAATAATCTGCATTTAATATACATCCAGTACTTCAGAAATATTTTTTTATTTAAAGATAGCACTTGGATACAATCATTCTAATTATTCTGCAAAGACAACTAAGCAGATTTTTTTAAAAGCTTGAATTTTTGCTGTTATGTTTTCAGATATTTTGCAGTACCTTTTATTCTCTGTTTCAAATACAATTAAAATACAGCTAAAGCAGTCATTTCAACACAAAAGCATTTAAACTACACTGGTATCTGTAAAAAAAAAAAAAACAACAAACAAAACAACAAAACAAAAAACCAAACACCAAAACACAGAAAAACCCCCACAATTTTGTGTAAATAATTATTTCAACCGACTATTCATTCTATAGTTATGTTGGGAAGTTAAACCATAACCCAAAGTGCCAAGTTAGGTTCACAAAATTCAGGATTCATAAGTTTGTTTAGGAGATCTTACTGTTGGTTGAACAAGACATGGTACTAAAATGTGAAGAATACATGTAAAGATGTTGGTACTTTCCTCATTTCTAATCTTGTCAAGTTTCAATGGTCAGGACAGCCTGCTAGAGCATAAAAAAATTAACATTTTTTGAGTGGGTAGAATTTTAGGAGTATACAGACAAATTTGAGAAAAAAAGAATACACTGTTGACTGTCTTCAATGCAATCAAAATTGTTGTAGTGTTTATTGCAAAATGTGCAAAATAGAGGAAAAAATCTAATTCATAACCTGAATATTCAAATAACCAAAATATAGCAAAGACAAAGAATATAGAAACAATTATTTGCTTTGCTGCTGGGTCTTGCTAGGCAACTTGTTAAGCAGATACTGTATTTTAGGGAAACAACAGGATAGAAAATAACAGTTTACTGATAGAAGACTCTGTGAAGTGCAAAAACAGAGCTTAAGTCTCATGATTTTCTACTTTAAACTACATTTTAGTTCATCTACCTGTGTAACCAATCTGACAGATCCATTTCATCACAGTATTTATCATTGTTTTGCTTAAATCTCCCTGATTATGCTACATTGGCACTTACAAAAAACATACTTTAATGTTTCATTAGCTACTTTTCCATTATAGTTAAAAAATGTACATTACAACTTTAATGCATTATAGTTAAACTGTAGATAGCTCAGAAATTACTGGTTCTTTTCATCTCTCTCTTTCTAATGGAGTATTTGCCCAATAAATCTTCACTGGGAATTGCATCTTACAAAATTAATTTGTTGATATTTTTCAATAAGTATACACTATAATATCTCCAAGACATTCTTTAGAAATTACTTACAAGAAAAGAATGGCTATCAATAATCATTCATGAATTTCATTGGCAATGTTGATCATGCCAGTAGGAAAACAAAGCCATATCTGCAACAGCATTGAGTATTTTAAGAAAAAAATTATCCATGTGATTGCAGAATAAATTCTACTGAACAGAAGAAGACAGAGAAAAGTCTGTGTCTGGTTTTACGTAGAAGTATTCACTAACTTAAATCAGCAAACCCAATGAAGTGATTTAACAGCACATGCACAAACAAAAGTGGGAAATGGTCTAAGAGTTTAACAAAAATCTGACTTAACCAGCAAAACTCAATAATTACAAAAGTTGGGGAACACAGATGGTACCACAGTGCAAGGCTTGGCAGGGTGAATGCTCACAGACATCACCGAAAAGAACTGGGCAACCCAACTCCTGGAGAATGAAGCACAACAAAACCCAGAGAACCTTGGGCAGCTCCAAGTAAACAAACAACACCCTTTACTCTCACCCTTTACTCCATCAATAAAGATCCTGCTCAGAAAAATGCTGATTTAAAAAACAGAGAAAAGAGTGCTGCTCTGTCTGCTAAGCTTTCATGCTCCGTTAAATAATTTGTGTTATATAACAGCAGTAAGCACGGTAACGATACACTTTAAGAAAAATACGTATCTGTAGGACTGGCTAATCTGCTTTTAGAAATTCCTATCTAAAACCTGATGAACCCTCTAGGAAGTTGTATGTTTGCTAGTTTGATTGGAAAAATATGTCATTGTGAATCCGTTGTGAAACCTAACTGCCTGCCAAAGCACGGGGTTGAAAACTGATGTCCAAATATAATTTCTTAAGAGCTTCATCCTAATGTGAATCAGTGTTAATCAGTTTGTCAGAAAATGAATCCATTTTGTCAAAAGGACTGTCCGAAGCATCTACGCTTGATAGAGCTTTTCGGGCAACCAATTAGGAAGTAATCTCACTGGAGATAAGAAAATATGTCCTACCCGATCTGAATAAAAAGATTATAAGTAAATAAAAGACTAGATTGAAGCTCTAGAAAATATTAAAAGTCATATTGAATATCACACAGTACTTAAAACTCTTTCTACTTTTCGTAAATGCCACTCAACAATGCGAATGCAGTTTGTATTTGCTGCCCAAAACCACCCACAACCCTTCTCAAGCTGACCCAGATTGGTTCTACTTGGTTTAAACTCCCCATGTTTAGCTGGAAAGTGTCACCCTCTTACACTGTCTTTACAGTGATGAAAGGAATGAAGTATTTCTAAAATCTCTTCTTGTGAAAAAAAAAATGCACGACCACATTACATTTTTACGAAGAGTGCATATTTCTAATGAGATGCTAAGAGATGGCTAAATAAACAAAAACCCACTGTACAATGGAGCAGACCAAGGGAATCCGGAAAATGTCATTTGAGGGCAAGAGTGAGATTGCATTTTAGGAAGCTCAGAGAATTGTTATTTTTTTTTTGTGCTATCTTCTGTTCTCATAACAGTTTGACAATTTGCACCAGAACAAATTAAGTTTGTGGTATTTTCTGTTCTCATTACAATCTATGTGACAAGAATGCATTATAAATTTGCCATTTTCTATCCCTTTTACAATCATTGTTACAAGAATAAATTATATCAGTATTCATGGCTGACAGTTTATCACTCTGTACTCAGATCCACCAGATAGATAGATAAGCAGTATCTGAGTTTAATCTCACATTTACCTGGTGAGATTTACAAGTGTCATCAGTAAAACTGAGCTCTTTGCAAATTTATGCAAATGTCATGTCACACAGAAGTAAACATGAAGCTAATCTACAGAGCTCAGATGCAAAAAAACCCGAGAGAATCTGGTACAGCAACAGATGAGGTGGGAATAAATAATATTTATCTCTCTCTTCTTTAGTCTTTCCTTCTGAACTAGGCCATTTATTATAAATTCTACTCAGTTTCTGCAGACCTAATTTATGTTTTCTAAAAGATCCCTCTTTCTCCCAACTCCACCATTCTTTCTGCTGTCCTACATGGATGATGATGTGTTGCATTAAGACAGTTTGCTCATTTCAGGATGTCAAAGTCCTGTTCAGACTCTAACTCACAATGCTCATAAGAAAAAGCTAAGAATCATTACAGGATTCTGTGGAATAATCCAAATGTAATTGGAGAAGATATGATTTATTTTAGACCATCTAGTGAGCCAGACACAAGCCCAGAAGTTGACCTCTAGTTCAGTGTCTGAATTTCCTCTTCTTCCCTGCTCACATTCATTTTGAGGAAATGCAATTTTTTATTTTGTTAGAAAAGGGAAACAAAAAAAAAAAAAAAAAANAAAAAAAAATAAAATGTCCCAATAATTTGATGATAAACGTTATAAACTCCTGGTTTTTATGGTATTCCTGAATAGTGTTATATAGGAATATATAAATAATTTCTCCTCTAGCAATATGACTCTTACTAATGTCTTTTTTAAATTCCATATACGGACAGCATGCCCATTCTAAAAAAACAGGGTTATATAAAGAATTTGCAAAAACTCCAGTTAGCTTTCTAAGAATATTGTAACACAAACATCATTTCACACAAAAAGATCTCTAGATGCTAAACAGTATCCAATCTTGATGTGGTAAGAGCATTTGCTGACTTATGCAATACACATCTAGAACAGAAGCACAGTGGTGACTGCAGTCACATTCAAAAACTGCTGATATGTTTCAGTGCACATCAGTAATTGCCATTGGAAAAAAAGGTCAATAAATCATGACAGGCATCTTGAAGTTACATGTTTCCCATAAAACTCATCTGAACTGTTAAAGAACCATTGTGATTTAAGGTAGGTCTGTTGAAGTTCATCCTAAACAGAACACTTAAAATTCAGATTCAGAATGTCGTAAGGTAATGAAATTGTTTCCTGTGCAGAACCTGTGAAAAATAAGATTATTTAAACTGCAATTGGGTCAATAACTATTCCTCGAATACAGAACGCTTCAACTGAAGTCAATTAGACCTGCTCAGCCCACAGCGGGGTTGAGAGAGAACATGTGAAATGCTTTGTGTGTGTGTATGTATAGAATGATAGAATCATTTTGGTTGAAAAAGACTTTTAAGACCATCAAGTCCAACCATTAACCTAAATCTTCTGAAACCACCCCTAAAGCACGTCCCTAAGCACCACATCTACAGTCAATACCTCCAGGGATGGTGATTCAACCACTTCCCCAGGCAGCCTGTTCCAAGGCTTGACAACCCTTTCGGTGAAGAAATTTTTCCTAATATCCAATCTAAACCTCCCCTGGTGCAACTTGAGGCCATTTCCTCTTGTCCTATTACTTTTTACTTGGGAGAAGAGACCAACTCCCACCTCTCTACAACCTCCTTTCAGGTAGTTGTAGAGATCAATAAGGTCTTCCCTCAGGCTGCTTTTCTCCAGGCTAAACAACCCTGGTTCCCTCAGCCACTCCTCAAAAGACTTGTGCTCGAGACCCCTCACCAGCTTCATCACCCTTCTCTGGACATGCTCCAATACCTCAATGTCTTTCTTGTAGTGAGGAGCACAAAACTGAACACAGTATTTGAGGTGAGGCCTCACCAGTGCCAAGTACAGGGGGGATGATCACTTCCCTAGTCCTGCTGGCCATACTGTTTCTGATACAGGCCAGGATGCAATTGGCCTTCTTGGTCACATGGGCACCCTGCTGGCTCATATTCAGCTGACTGTTGACCAACACCCCCCAGTCCTTTTCCACCAGGCAGCTTTCCAGCCACTCTTCCCCAAACCTGTAGCGCTGCATGGGGTTGTTGTGACCCAAGTGCAGGACCCGGCACCTGGCCTTGTTAGACCTCACACAATTGGCCTCGGCCCATCAATGCAGCCTGTCCAGATCCCTCTGTAGGGCCTTCCTACCCTCAAGGAGTTCAACACTCCCTCCCAACTGGTGTTTTCTGCTGTATGTTTGCTTACATGAAAATTTTAAGTTTCCAGGTCTGTAGGCTACTAGTATTCACTGTAAAAGCCACCCAATTTTTAAAGAAAAATGAAATACTCTATTTTTATATCTGGAGTCACCATAATCTTAATCGGAATCAGCTCAGTTTGTAAAAAGTTAATACAGCGGATACCACTTTACTAATGAATAAAAAAGAAGATGGTGGAAAAAATTAATGTGAAAGTCTTAGAAGGACAATCTCTGAAGGCTGCCCAGGGTCTCTTCTGAAAAATCTAAAAAAGAATGAAGAACCACAGGGTTGTAAATCTATCTCCCCCTCTTAAATTGTATAAACACCATCTCAGCTAAACGGGTCAGAATGGATGTCAGTGGGACATTAATCTCACCTGATTTGAAACACCTAACAGAATATATCTGAGCTAGTTACCCTAAACTAATTTTACCATGTATGAAAAGAAGCATGCATCTCAAGAACGCAAGTCATTGTCTTATTTATCTGTCTTGAAATTAGACACAACACAGGCCTAAAACATTTTAAGGGAGAAAATTAGACATTAAAACTGCACCCTGCTGAGCCATTACACCATTTTGTCTCAAGAGAGGTACAATCCATGTGGGTTTGTGCCATCAGTCTTCCTTATGGGGAGGGCTCCATGGCCACATCTACAAATAAATTGGTCAGGGTCTGTTCTCTGTCACTGAGGTCAAGTAGCACAGCAGAGCTCCTGCCTATATGGCTTTACCGCCCCCTAAATACTTTTCAGCCCAAAATGGAATCACTTCATCCAGACTGTCTGTTGGGAATATTTTGTATGTTATTATGCAAACTATGACCATAAATTACCTGGATTTTGATAGGTTCGTACAGGCTAAAAACATGCCAAGGAGCATGCCAGCGATCAGCAGAAGGGACAGCTTCAGGGCAGTGCTCAAGCTTGTTCCACAATTCATAGTTTACTAGTAGTTTATATTGCTTATGGTCCCGTGACTTCCACTATGTTGTGTGAAAACATTATTTCAATACAACTAATATTTTTATTTTATTTTACTATTTCACTAAATATTTCAGTGTATTCAGGAGAAAACTGCATTTAAAAACACGAGACTTTCACTGAAGGAAATTGGTACTCTTGATCAGCTTCAGGACTGTAGCTGCATATAAAAGCAGATGGATTCTCCCCTCTAATTAAAGAATAGAGTTTACTTCTGAATGAACACTATGAATGAATTCACTCAATATTTTATTTGCCGCAAATTAATGATAAGCTCTAAAACAGCACAAGATAGGTGATTTGCATCACAGAGCACTTAAACTTAAAAGAGTGTAGTTTGGTCATTAACCACAATTTGCAAATTACCCCATATAACAGAAAGCAATTAATAGCAAGAAATTACACGTGTAGAATCACAGATGAGCAGAGTCAAGTTGGTAGAAGATGAGAAATGAAAAAATGTTTCTTGCAAGTTCTATATAGGTTCAGCTGGAGAAAAATATTTTTGTAATAGATGGCACACAGATACCTTCTAATTCTTTAATTTTTGCTTACAGAAATGAGATAATGCTTTTTTTTTAGAGTGCAGAGATATGTTTGTTTGAACAAGTATATGTATACATAAGAGTGTGACATATTTGCTGGTACTCTAGCAAAAGGCCCAACTAAACACAGACTAGTTCCTCAGTTTTCAGGAAAGACAGAGAAACAGCTGGGTAGAACTGGAAAAAAATGTCAATGTTGCACCAAATTTCTGTTTACAAAGAATACATGAATTCCCACGAAGTTAAATTACATTTTTTCAAAGCATTGCTATCAAGTCCATTTTTAATGTTGAAAGAAAAAGAAATCTGAGGATTCATATATGCAAGATATATATTGCAATAATTCAACTAACAACTCTTTATCTACTTTTTTAAACATTATTTCTAGTCATGGTTTTTATTTTTTATATAACATCAAGTCATAGAGTCAAAGATGATAACTTTACCTACCTGCCCGCATGAAAATACAACATGTAGAAGAAGTCTTCAGTGATTCCCACATATAATTTGGAAATCCTGTCAACTATGAACAGTGAAGAAGCCAATAAACTAAGTGACTAAACACTTGACAATGTCAACTGCTGTCTATGAGAGTTTAAAAACACTCCAACGGGGGAAGAATATAGAGCTGAACAAGTAAAACAAAAATTTCTGATTTTCCAATTCTAGATGATATTTTAAATTGATTTTTCATTCTCTATTGATTAATTTTACTGTCTCAAGGTATTCTGAAAAATTTAGGGGAAAAGTTACAAACATTTTAGAGTCCCTTTTTCAGAAATGTTCATTATTGCAAGTTAACGTGCCTTCAACCCCCGAGCATATCTGTAGCATAGGTCATTTCTGTACACGGAAATTTTATTTTATTTTCATTTTTATTCACTCTTCTAGGACAGCCACCATCTTGACAACATGCTGGTTTGTCAAGGTAGACATGGCTCATTGAAATGAAGTTCATTGAGAAGTTCAGGGGTCACTGAAGTTCAGAGAATCAACCATGTATTTTTTTAACAGAATTGATTCTGATTGAAGGTAAAATTCGAATCAGCTTTACAGGTATAATCACTGACATGCAGGCATCAGCTTGTACTGTAGGTGTTTTACATGAGATGTAACTATAGTCATGAGTATATTTAAGAAGTGAGCTCAAAACCATAATAAAAATTGCCAAATTTACTATTCTACATCATCTAGTTCCCTTTTAGGGTATACCTTTTAGAATATACCACTATTTTTCTACATAGAACAATAAGCACTGAAATAATTTGGACATGTACCCTTTTTTATCTGTCTCTTATGCATGCAAATGACAAAGTGAATGTACAAATCCCATTACAAATCAGTTCTAAACTAGTATATTCTCATAACACAAAAACTGCAGAATCTGGTGGCACTTACAATGTTCATAAACAAACAGAAAGTGTGATTAGGAATCTTTGAAAACAGTTTGGTACCCAAATTGCATAGTGTCTTTCTGATGGAGCGTACTGAGTTGTTTATGCACGGCATGCCACCATATGCAATTTCCCAGTAATTAATAAGAACAGACCCCTTAGCTTCAATAGGAAACACTCCAAAGAACTGACTGGATTCCAGGAAGAGTAATGTTTATCACCTCCTTTGTTATTGCTCAGATAAGTTAAGGTTTTTGCTTTTCCTTACACCTATGGAAAGTGGCTGACAGAGGCAGGATTCCACTGTTTTAGCCATCTGCTGAAATGCTTTTAATGAAGCTTGAAAGAGTAATTCAAACATTTTTCTTGATATTGAATAAGGTCAGAGGAAATCACTTCAGACTGGAGAAACATTTCCTTGTTCACTTCTGCATGAGTTCTCTGCATGATACATTTTCCATAAATAATTCTAACTATCAGCACTTGACTGATGTTTTAGAAGTTAGTATTTTTAACGAAATTACTACGGTATTTTCTTACTATTTGATGGCACAATGCAGTACCGCAAAGCCTTTCTTGCAGACTCAGATTAAAAACCTCCATAGATAGTATACACACAGGAAAAAAGAGTACTGAAGAATAAAAGCTTCAGCATGTTATTTCTTGAGCAATTCTTGGAAAATTGGAACTTTACGTGTTGAAAGATCACTATGAACAAGAAAATTCATCAACTTCAACTTTCAAGCATTATGTCAGAAAATATCTCGCTGAGAATTTCCAATTAAGTACTTTTTTTCATTCCAAAATCCTTGTTCACCATACACAAAATCACCTGGAGAAGTATATCCACTTTGATAAAACATTTGTCAGGAAAATGTTCTCAGATTTTCTAATATGGACAATATCAGAAAGTGCTCATAGAAATACAGCAAATACCGATATCCAGAAATTTAGAACAGAGATCTAGAACCATCATAGATGTCAAAGAGCTACATTTACATTTTTAAATGTAAATATAAATTTTGAATAATTTTTTACAATGTTAATTAGTTACGCAAGTTATAATCTTAAAAAAAAAAATAATGAAACGAAAGTAATCCACCCCAGACTTCACAGAAATGTGAAGAATCAAACTTTGCTTGAATCAGGTAGAGAATAAATATGAAACTGTCTCTTCTAAAGAGCTCTAGAATCTCTGACCTGGGAATATTTTGTAAATGTCAAGAGATTAGGATAGTGAAGAAAAAACTTTCTGCCCAGTTCCAACATGTACCTTTCTCTAATGTTTTTAGTCGTGTCTGAAGTTCAAAATCTTTTTGTTCCCACGGAGTAGTTTTTATAATTACTGCCGAGACATAATCTTACTTTCTTGTTCAGCCAGCATTCAGAAAATATTAACTCACTTCCACTCTAGAGAACTTATTTGATGTTTATTTAAGCAGTTAATTTAATTCAGCAACATTTCCATTAAAGATAAAGTCCTTAGACAGTCTCTCCCTCACTGACATGCACAGAAAGCAAGAGGAAGAAAACAGTGAGAGGAAGAGATAAGTGTACTAAGAATTTCCATTTCCAGAAGGCTGTTATGAAAGACACTGATTAATCTCACGTGTCTGAAGTGACAGCCAATGTGCAAAGACATGATTGCTCAACGTTGATAGGAACTGTCAACCAACAGGACACTTAAGTAATCTTTTTGTGGTGCTCATAGATTAACCAACAAACTGCTGCATGGGGATGGAAAATGTGTATGTTCATATAAAGAAACATAGCTCTATGTGATTCTTTTTTGGGGGAAATGCCTTGAAATAAATAATGATAGTGTAATTTCTTCATATTGCCGCAATGTGAACAAACCACAAACGCAGAAGCGCAAGACACCACCTTCCACTCTGGGAAGTCTTTTTACTTAAAAGCATACATAAACACAACGCCTAAACTGTAAAGACCTTGTAATGAGTATGAGACCTTACTCAACAACCAGGAGAGGAGAGAGGAACCTTTATGCAGACTGACTGGATCTTTACTTACTGTAACAGAAGGCTGGACACCAACTTGTAGGCAACAAAATTTAGAGACAGTAATCTTTAGCTTAATCCCACCCAGTCTCAAGAGCCCCAGTAAGCCCCAGGAAGAGAACAAGAAAACTCAAAAGCTGATCCAATGTCCTAAGTTCCTGTCATTTCTTTATTGAAAGTTGTATTAAAAAATATGCATCCACTATAGTACAACCTGTGATTTCAAACTCTTTTAAAATATTAAATAAAAATCATAATAATGCTAAGAATTTAAAAGTTTCCAATGTAATTTAAAATAAGAATAAACAGAAGCCAGTAATGCTCCTGCAAATGATGACACAAAATATGTGGCAGATCTAAAATGCAATCTCATAGGTCATATTATTCTTTGGTCTAAAAAGCAGTTACATTTCCTCTTCAATTTCTGCTTATTAAGAAGTAGTGAAAAACTTGTGAGAAACAAGTTATGGAAGAAAACTCCTACAAGTATGTATATACAAAGATTCACACACATCAGTGAACACAATCATAATATGCTACTTAACAAACAAGCACTCGTTAGATAAGCTTGTGTAACTATCAGCATGTGCACTTTCACAGTAATTTATTGTGAATACACTACTTCTATCGATGTTTAGTCCAATGCATTTTAATTCAAAATGAGGATAAGATGAAAATACAGTTATAAGAAATCAGGGTAGTGTGACTTAGCTTCCAAAGTAGCCACACCACTTGACTATATGTTCATTTCCATTCTGCCTGAATTTTAAAACATAGAATCATATAATCATAGAATGGTTAGAGTTGGAAGGGACCTTAAAGATCATCTAGTTCCAACCCCACTGCCATGGGCAGGGACACCTCCCACTAGACCAGGTTGCTCAAAGCCCCATCCAGCCTGGTCTTGAACACCTCCAGGGATGGAGCCTCCTCAGCTTCTCTGGACAACCTGGGCCAGTGCCTTACCACCATCAGAGTAAAACATGTGGTACATTCATGTTTTACATCACATTTGTAACTATTAAAGTTGTCTTATCATCAGTTAATGCTGCTCAGATGACATGGGATAACTCATTAAAATGTGATACTGATTTCTTTGCAGCCATTTAGCAGTGGACATTTAGTATGGGCAGGTACCACAGCTTGGCTGACCAGTACTTTGTCAAGCTGCTACAATTCAACTCATACCTGATCATGTCTTTGAGCACATTTTAGAACTTATTCTAAAATAACTTAACCCTTTAGTAAGCAAATAGTTCAAATAAATTGATCAAGTAAAAGAATTGGCTGAGTAAAAAAATTAAATTACATATGAGAAATATGGTATGATGCATCAAAAACACTGTTCTGTGATGAAATCATAATCAGACAATTGCATGTTGTCAAACTGTACTAACAAATAGCTTAATAAATACAGCTAGTGAGCCTAGGTGACTTAGGACCAATACAAGCCTTTTTGTACCAATGAAGTTACTGGCTGACATTATAAGTCATAAAACCACTTTAAAAACAACAGCAAGAGGATTGTATATTTGGAAAAGGATGTGACCTCATGAAGCATCTCTGTTAAATGCTGGCAATACAATTTGTCAATATATACAAGCAACAGAGAGGTCCATTTTATATGCACACAGGTATTTTTTTGGCATTTCAGCATCAACAGATGTCATGAGGTAAGGAAGCATGTGGCATCAATGTGGCAATTCTATCTTAGCGCACAGATAGCCTGCAGAAGAGCTTTTGTAACTGCCTAAACCCACATTCACTTGGCACCCGTAATCTAGTGTAATGGTCCGACCAACTTCTAAGTAGGAATAGTGCCACGATAACAGATGGATAAAAGTGTAGGCAGCAATAGGAGCACGTACCAGCATCCAGTGTATTTACTGAGACTTGGAAAACCTAGCCAGGAATGACTCAAGTGACTGAAATAAAAGCCTATGGCCAAGATGGTTTGCCAATGGTAATTCAGCTCTTGCCTCAGATAGCATTTGAAAGTACATACGTTCTGCAATTTGTAAGTTAGTGATAAAAAAGTAGGAAAATAGGCTGTAGAGTAAATATATGGGACCTTGGGTTTTCAGTCTTATCTGACATGAAGGTGTTAGTGCAAGTCTGCATAGGCATTGACCAAGCATCTCCCGGTTCTGCTGGCAGATTTGGGACTATTGCCATGGCTACCCCATACCAGACTGGGACAGCCTTGTAGATCTTTATTTACAGGATTCCTTAGGGTGAGTAGTGCTGTTTTATCAGCACTTTAGTCATCAATGTAATTGCTGAGCTTGCCCCTACTGTGCTACAGATGAGGAAGGCAGGTTGTTATTTTCAGAATTCTGTGAAGAGTTATCTGTCCCTTCACAAAGCTGTTTTCCACCCCATTATGTAAAGGCTTTTCAGACTAGCAGGAGGAAGCCTCTAATAGCTCTTGTGAGCCACAACTGGCTGGAATGTCAATACGGTAGAGGGTTTTCTACTTGAATTTTCAGAGTCTGGTCACAGGAAACTGTTACAGAAAATTTTCCTGACTCTTGCATTCAAGTTTTCAACACTAAATCGAACAGGACTGTATCCAGACAAAGATCAATTGATTAAGCCAAAAAGAACACAAGCAAAAGAAAACACCTCCTCAGCAATGTCTGCTGAGAGCGCTGGCAGCTGTGAGGTTATCTCCGCACAGGGAAAGTACTTGTTTTTTTCCTGTCAAATGCAGATCACTGTTCCATCCTATGAAGGAGACGAGGAATCTGGTCTCCTTCCATAGTTACCTGTCCGACAGCAGTACATGAAAACACAGGGAATGAACTCTGCCCTGAAAATAGGACTTGCAGAAATTAAATTTGTGTGTACCTCAGCATACACTGCAGCTGGAATTAAGCTTCTAATAGACCAAAACCAGAACTCTACAACACAATAAAATGGAGAGGTATGGGACAGAGGAAGGAAGAGTAAAAGAGTTATTAAAACTCTTGTACCAAATAGTGTCCTCAAAGAGCATACAGGAAATTTATTAAACAAACTAATTAACATGTTAGTGTCAAGTCTTAAACTGCCCTGCTACTAACTTGGAATAAGCATGGGCTAATATATATACATAATATATAGAATATATGCGTGCTATTTACTACCTAGACTCAGAAATAGTCTGTTTTCAAAATAGTATCAGTGTCATGCTTCTGGTGCTGTTCAAGGGTTAGACTGACTTAAGCTCAAAAAGGAGAAAGTAGTATTGATGATAGATGTGTTAGGTTAATGGTTGGACTCGATGACCTCAAGGGTCTTTCCCAACCTAAATGTTTCTATGATATCTTCCCATATAAAATTACTCACCACATTAAGTAAAATTCAGTAAGATCCTGTTATATTACTTAAGAGTATTATAATGCAGAGCTCATAAGAACCACTACCACTACCTGTGAAGTATTATTACACATTATTAAAGAACAAATTATTAAAGAGACAGGGAGGAATAACACTTGACACTGGGTGACAAAGCAGGTATCAACCCTTGTAGCTTTCTAGAAAGGCTACGTGTTTCACCATAGTCTGGAAAAGAGGGAGAGAGGGACCAGAGGGAGTACCTGTGTGAAAATGAAGAATGCCTCTGCTTTACATGGAGCCTGAAAGGCGCCTGGCAAATTCAGGTTGATTTAATAGAAGTTCTTTCACTCTATGGAAACTTTCAGAGAGTACAGATTAGCCAAGAATGTCTGCCATGGACAGCAGTTTGTGATGCTCGGGTATTTGATCTGTGTCTGCAGGGTAGTAGCACCCAGCAAGCATTACAAGCCCATCTGTTAGCTGAAATATCGCTGCGATATCCAGGAGGAGTCCTCACGTCAGCGTACATACAAAGGGTGATATGGCAGTGAAGGACTGCAACAAAGCTTCTGCGTGGCATGCAGGGCTCTGGGTCCAGAGGGAGCTCTTAGTTCAGTGAAACACATGCAAAATTGGTGACTGGGATTTCTTATAAAGCAGTATTGTTTATGAAAAGGTATTCTGTTACTTAAATAAAGCAAGACATTAACAAGATCATCACTGTCTTGAAATACTTTCTTTCTAGTGATTACAGCAAGAAGTAGCAAATTCAAACCCAAGCACATTTGTTTTGAGCACAATAGATTGGTCTAATGCCAACAAGCAAAAAACCTTGTCAAATGTTGGCATTGTTTCACTTTCATAACTCTGGGAACCTCTCCTGGATCTTTAATCTGATAATGGCTCAGTAAATGTTTTTTTTTCTTCCATTCACCTGATGACAGCTTCAGAAAGCTAGTGCCTGTGGCCTGCAGGGAATCGAAAAAGATGCCCTGAGGACACAGAAAGTGTCTAATCTTTGTATCTAGGTTCAGGCAGATTCTGAATGTGCAAAGGCAAGCAGCCCAGCAAGCACCTATATGTTCTGTAATCATCTGTCATAGGACACACTGTATGAGAGAGGACTAGTCACATTTGGCATGATTAGGAAAATCTGGCATGATATTAGAAAAAATTTTTTCACTGAAAGGGTTATTAAACATTGGAATAGGCTGCCCAGGGAGGTGGTGGATTCGCCATCCACGGAGGTGTTTAAAAAAAGGGGTAGATGTGGTACCACAGGACATGGTTTAGAAGTGGTTTTGTCAGGGTAGGTTAATGGTTGGACTTGATGATCTTAAAGGTCCCTTCCAACCTCAGCGATTCTATGATTCTATGATTAGAAAGTCTCTCTCCTTATGAACTTTTTTTTTTTTTTTGCATTCCCTGTATCCTGGGGCACAGACACCGTTGATGCATCAAAACCAAATCTGTTTGATGTTGAAGTATCCATTAAGAGCCCTGAGGAACAGAGCAAACATAGGTTACACTGACAGTGGCAAACAACTTGAAAATTTTGCTTCGCATGTTCCAGACACTTTTGATCACTAGTTGATTTGGAATACATTGTCACAGAGTTATAGGGTCATGCAGGCTGGAAGATCATATAGATCATCTAGTCCAACCGGAGTTTGCCAGACCTTTATCATTCATGTTGTTCACAGAGCTTCAGCTCACACAAAAGTGAGACAACAGTCACCTGGCCACTAGACAATTGCTAAAACAAACATCCTGGTGGCCTTCACTGTCCTGTAAGCCCAAACACTGTGGCCTTTTACTGGTTATGGCAAAAATAGTATTTTCTGGCTATAAGGCATAGCTCTCTTGACTTCTATCTCAGTTCTGAAATGATAATAGATTTAATCTTTTGGGCATCAGAGGAAAATTTGTTGTGACATTTATTCTATCTAGCTAGAAGACTTTTTAAAAGGTCTCTCAGTGCTCCTTTTTCAGTACCTCAGTCATCTCTCAGGGATGCATAGGATGAAGCAGGTGTCTGTGACAGATGGGAGTGGAGGGAGACAGAAAGCTCTTGATCAAGTATGGGTGTTCAATACTATCACAAAGGGCAATAATCGTGGCCTGACAAATTTTCAATATTGGAAGAAAAGATGGGCTGACCCAGACTGCAGTCTACTCCTCTTCCTAAACATGTCACTGGTTCGACTCAAATAAAGGGCCAAGAGAGAAGTTATAAGTTATAGGGTTGGGCTTCTATCCTTATGCATTGAATGTAGATTATTCACGCAACTGAAGTTGAGCCCTACTGTTTACTGTGTACTTATGTCTACATCACCCTTTCACATGACACCTGAGGCAATACTGAAATGCCAGCAGAGGCCTACCAGTAGCCCCGGCCCTTAAGATCAACTGAATCTACTGTGTGACTTGCTACAGAGCAAGGCCACCAATACTCTTCACCACACATTCTCCTCAGGCTGTCCCACTGGCGAGGAACCTCCCAGGGTCATCATAATCCCCTTTCACTGCCGCAGAACGTGCTCTAGGAGCTGAGTGTGTGTGTCAAGCTCTGACTTCAACCGTTCTTTCACAAATGTCTCTCAGTGAAGGTGGGGCTAATTGGTTGAGACACTCTAATAATCATAGCTAGGTTATAAATAAACACACTATTAGCACACGCTTTCCTAATTCATTTGCAGGCAGTATAATAAACATATGCATGGACCTTTAAAGTCTCATACTGGATGCCTCAGGAATGCAACAAACATTAATTCTGATGAAATCAAGCACGTAACAAACATCGGTTTTGGAGGGAGGTAAACATGGCTAACTCGGGGAAAAGGGAACGATGGGGACTGTTTTTATAAGAACTCCCTACTTTATTTTAAAATAAAGATTGCCATTAAATGTGAATGCATGCTAATGCTTAAGTGAAGGAACGAGGAAATAGCTTTCACTGCAAACAGCTTTCATTGCCTGTAATGATACAAGATACTTTATATTGATTTGTTTGTGTATTTATAAGCTCCCATTTAGCTATTCAATATTCTTTGCCTGTAATGCTTCTACCAAAATGGATGTAGACACAAAGTTCAATGTTCCTGTGGGAATTTTTTCAGGGAGGAGTACTTTCTTTGGATGGAAAATCAGACGGAGAAAATTTGATAAATTAAATAAAATGGTGATTAGACTTTTTCCATATTAAAAAAAATAAAAAAATAAATACAACAACACTCACTATCAGATAATCTTATTAACTTGAAAAGCTAACCAAGGTTGAAGAAACTCAGTAGTATCTATGGTTACGCTGCCTACAAACCACTTGGTTACAGCTGGCAATTGTAGTATAGTAAAGCAAGAAATTATGGTGGTAAGTCATCAGGGAGAACTCTACATTTTTGGTTGGCTTATGTTTGGCTCTTTCCTGACAGCAGATGGGATTAAGATCGCTTTGTTGCTGTGACTTTGATTTGCTCTTAAGAGGCAATTTCTGTATCCTTAAATTTAGCCTTCTGTATACTGAAGCATATGCTACACTGCCCACAAGACATAATTAATCTAAAATATACACAGCTCCTAATCAGTGCTCACTTAGTCTTTCACTAGACTGAAATCATTATTGGATATTACATACAATTTTGAGAAAAATACTGCTTCTGAAGAGGGCCAGATGTTCTTTTCTACAGCTACCGCTTCAGTTTAACTGCATACAAATACTGTACACTCCAGAGTAAACATTTTAAAACCTAGTAAGAAAGGGTTACATAAATATATATATATATGTATGTCAGAGATAAATGGAAGAGAGGAAAACTCCCTTGCAACCTCCTCTGGAGCCTGTGTAATATTTTTACTTTTGTTTAACTCCAAATCAACAAAAAATAGAAACATATCCTGCTCAAGCACACCCTTTTCTTGTGCTCAGAACACAAGGCAAAATTGTTAGAAATCAGCACTGTTCCTCATGTTTTCCATGTAAGTGAGCATTACCTTGAAATACTATGGCAGAAGAGAAATATATGTGTTATTGCATATAAAGAGAGAGGGGAAAAGCGAAAGCCATAATATCTGCTGGTTTTTTTTCCAGGTTCTATCAATAAAAAGGAAAAAAATAAACACCTCATTGTGTATACCAAATCAATAAATCTATGTATAGACACAGAAATACATACATATACATACTTACATATGTGTATATATATACACACCAACATATAGCTTTATTATTTTCTTAGCCACAATAGGAAATACAAATTAAGTATAATATTAAAGATTCTTGTATACATTACTTCAATTACAATGGCATGAGTCCGATTTGCCTTTGTAGCTAAGAAAATGTGAGCTCAGAGAAACCTTTCCTGAAGTTGGAGCTTTTACAAAGAATTTCCCCAAGTGGTTTCCATAATATGAAGCCCTCTTTTAATGATTTTGAGACCTCTGTGGCTTTGTCAGATCTGAAATTGCCCCAACATTCAGAAGTTACTAAGGTCTGAGGTCTTTGTATTCCATTTTAAAGAAGAAAGTGATGAAGCTGTGAATGCCACTTGCACTATTTTCCACACCTGCACAAACATGTTCTAGTTTTTTTCTTTAATTCTACAGTATGTAAGATGACAGGGGAGCTATGAACAAAGAAAAGAGTTGGGTTTCTATTACAGCCTAAATCAAGATACTTGATTATATTGCAAACTAATTGTTCATATTCTGAAACTGTGATGGTTTGTGTTTTCCCATTTATTTCAAATAACTAGCTGTCAAATTTATCATTTCAAGTTAAATGTGATTTTATGCATTTATCAGATATATTCATAGCACTATCAGCTAAAATGCATTAGAATGCTACGTTGTTTGTTACTTTGGTCTTTTTATGTTTTGGCTCAAAATCTGCAGATAGGTGTGTATATAGTGGATCCCCTCATTACCTTTACCAGCAAAGTGGTTTACAGCAGTTCTTAAACTCCTGCATTTAACATATTGCACTGATTGTGCTATTCCTACATTCTTTATTCTAAACACCCCAGACTTTCTCTTTGACATCATAATGTTGAGGATATTCAGCCATTGCCTTCAGCTGATCACACCCATAATTTAATTTTCCCTCTCTGCCACAAAGTCTCCCTGTTAACACCTTTTTAATAATTCTGAACGATACTGGCATCCTAGCTCTAATTCAAACTTATAACCTGGCCACTATTGTCAACTCAGAGCTTCCTCTAGATCTTTAAATTCAAATCATGCTTCACGGAAACAGCATCCTCTATCACCGAACTACACTATAAGGCAGGATGCAAAACTCTGAGCCTAATCCAACCCCTTACGCAGTTTTAAATGTATACAGATCCTTAAAAAGATTGCTAAAATATTTAGGTAAGGAAATTCGATAGCCTACCAACCTCTATTTTCCTACTATTTGAATATCTTTGTATGCAGATGAAAAATTTTCATAATATTCAAATCAGAAAATGTCCCTTATTACCCTTTCCTATAGCAATAGATTGGATTTCTCCAGAATGGTCTTCTACATATTGGATGACAGCTCTTATGTCTCCCTACAATCTTCTCTATTTCTGAGCAATCAAGCCTAATTATTTCAATCCTTTTTCACGGGCCATTCTTGTTATTCACAACTGCACTCTCACTGGTCTATACCTTTCTTAAAGCAGATGTGCTCAAAAGAGGGACACAAAATTCTGGCTGAGATCTCAATACCAGTGAATGCAGATGAAATAATAGCCTCCTTACAAAGTGTATCTGCTAATATAGCAACGACTTAGATTCGCCTCCTCTGAAACCACATTACACTGTTATTTTGTATGGAATTCATTACGCATTATAACCTCCAGACGTTTTTCTGACGCCCAGCAATTTTTATTTTCATGTATTTGCCATATTTCTTCCTACTAAAAGTAGAGTTTTGTTCTTGTCTTCACTGGATTTATCTTGTTGGTTTTAGACATCATCCCATTCGTTGCTGTATTAGGAATTCTAATCCTGCTCTTCACAGTATTTGCAATTCTTCTTAGCCTTACATTATCTTCAGTTTCATACCTGTACCCTCTCTATCAACATCAGTGATAAAAATACTGACTCACTGAAAGTATCCCAGGCTATAAATTATCCTGCTGCTTCTTCAGTCCTGCGGGACTTTTCCTGTCCTCCATAGAATCTCAAAATAATCACATACAGGTCAAAGACTATTTTGGATGGATCTTTAAGTACTCTCATCAAAGGGTTCATCATGACCTAAAAAATGAAAATATTCATCTTTTCCTAACAGTCTCCAGTGTAGTCTAACCTTACTCACACAAAAAAATAAGCTCACTTTTGTTTTGGGATTTTTTAAAGTAATATGATTAAGCTTCTGTTTACCATACACGTAGAAGGGACAATGAGAACCAATGTGCCATAGATTGCTCAAGAAGCATCAAACAACAACGAAAAGATTTCTCAGTGATTATTAAATACCATACAATCTAACATAACTTAGTTGCAAAGGTCTGCAATTCCATGTCTCCATTTTTGTGATTTCCATGAAGTCTGCTGGCTGCTTATTCCCCACTCCTCCTTCCCCCCAAGACTGCACAATTATAAACTTCTTGATCATGGGCTGTGGTTTCACCTGTATTTCTCTGGCAAACATGCCAGCCCAAGAAGCCTTTTGCCTTCTCATCCATTTACTCAAAAGCTTCCGAAAACAGATGTGAACTTGACTGAGGAACTAATATGACAAAAACCACGTATTTCCCAGGCTTAATTTTGAGAAGTATTGATGAAATTTTCCTAGTCACCTCATGGCCACACAAATAGTTGGGCTACTGTAATTCAAAGGGTGTATATGGGACAGGAATAAGCAACAAGGTCCTGCACGTGGGCTGGGGCAATCCCAAGCACAAATACAGGCTGTATTTGATTAAGGACAGTCCTGAGGAGAACTGGGGGGTGTTGGTGGACAAGAAGCTCAACATGATCCAGCAATGTGCGCTCACAGCCCAGAAAGCCAAGCATACCCTGGGCTGCATCACAAGAAGTGTGGCCAGCAGGTCCAGGGAGGTGATTCTGCCCCTCTACTCCACTCTCGTGAGACCCCACCTGGAATATTGCATCCAGCTATGGAGCCCTCAACACTTCTTATGTTGAGCAGGTCCAGAGGAGGGTCATGAAGATGATCAGAGGGTTAGAGCACTTCTCTGATGAAGACAGGCTCAGAGAGTTGGGGCTGTTCAGTCTGGAGAAGAGAAGGCTCCGGGGACACCTTAGAGCAATTTTCCAGTATCTGAAGGGCACCTACAGGAAAGTTGGAGAGGGGCTTTTTACAAGGGCATGTAGTGCTAGGATGAGGGATAATGGCTTTAAACTGGAAGAGGGTAGATTTAGATTAGATATTAGGAAGAAATTTTTTACAGTGAGGGTGGTGAGACACTGGAACAGGTTGCCCAGGGAAGTTGTGGATGCCCCATCCCTGGAGGTGTTCAAGACCAGGCTGGATGGAGCTTTGAGCAACCTAGTCTAGTGGGAGGTGTCTCTGCCCATAGCAGAGGGGTTGGAACTAGATGATCTTTAAGGTCCCTTCCAACCTAAACCATTCTGTGATTCTCTGAACTGTGAACAGATGCCACTTAAATCACTGTAGACAACCTTGCCAGCAAATATAAACCCTTTCCCTTGTTTAGCAGTTCAGTACTTGAAACAGGACATTTACAAGAATTGCACTTGATTCAGCCAGGTTTCCTTCATAGCCAGTAGAGAAAAATAGGCATTTCTAGGTCACAATTTGTATTATTGGAAAAGAGGCATACAGAGATGGTCAAACTAATGCATCCTAAAAGTACTTATTTCTTTCTGTTGATATCAAGATTGACCTGATCTAAAATGGTTTTACAGCAGGCATGTAGTGGCTCCACTAGCAAAGTGCCTTCTCTGTCTGAGAAGAGAGTAGCAGAGTTTGTATGGCAGTTCTGACTCAAAACATCCATGCAAAACATATAAAAATAGACTCTAAAAAAGAAAAATAAATTGATTTTTTGTGATTCTGCTGGTAACCTTAAACTAACATGATAATCTCATG
Source organism: Anarhynchus alexandrinus (assembly GCA_008711295.1). Classification (NCBI taxonomy): domain Eukaryota; kingdom Metazoa; phylum Chordata; class Aves; order Charadriiformes; family Charadriidae; genus Anarhynchus; species Anarhynchus alexandrinus. The sequence continues at coordinate 416,242 of VUYV01000263.1, forward strand.
CATGTAGTTCTAGAACTTTCTAAGTCTACATTTTTCTTCATATATTTTTTCTTTTGTCTGAAGTTGAGTATCACCAGAGCTTTGCTTCTTCAGTCGCTGGTTAAATTATTTCAAAAATCTCACTGATTTATGTTGTTATTCAGCCGCTAACAGTACTTTAATGGAACAATTTTTTATTTATATAATCAAATTTGTGCCAAACTACTGCGTATAAACATAGGGTATTTAAGATAATTAAATTTCAAGTGTTCAGTTTGGTTCAGTTCAGTTCAGTTCACTGACCTCAATGGCTATTCAACTAATAGATTCCAATGCATATAATTTTATTTTTTATTTTTTAAAAATCACATTTAATTAGAGAATAAAGCAGTGATTTTCAAATCTGCATCTATCTCCTAAGTTTTTTCCCAGCCACAGAACAAACTTTTCAGGATTATACCCAAAACCACAGACAGAATACAGATTATTTTTTTTTTCCTTGTTAATACAATATTCCTCCTGTTTTTATCAACAAGAAAATCCTGTAGCTGCTCTCCTAAGAAGCCTTAGAAAATATAAATGTAGCAGCCAGCAGAGCTTGTAAAAAATTAAAATCAGGTAAGTTATGTCCTCTAAAAATCAAAGTTTTATGCAAGGAAATTTTAAACCACAGTGCTTTATTACGAAAAGAAAAAATAAATCTTTTACTCCAAGTTAAATTAATTTAGTTCTGTCCATTCAAATGAAGTATTTTACCCCACATTACTTTGTGAGTCAGAGTCTGCCTGACTCGGTAAGAGTTGAGGGTAGAAAATTCAGTATCATGATGCTTGAAATTATATTCCCTCTCTTCTTCCCATATTGTGGAAAATAATGTAATTTTAGTTCTTCACATAACACAAATTTTTTATTATTTTTATTCTGTTACGTCACCAGCTTTAATTTTAATTTAGTTTGACACTGAATTGTCACACTTGATCTAATGCAGTCTCTTGGATGAATTCTTATTAATTCAGATGCCTCCTTCCTCTCCTCTATCAGTTAGTCTCATGGGCTGGACCTCCTTTACAATGACAGTGGTTACCACAACTTCTCTTGAAAGTCCCATCGTATCTACCTTATAGGAAATATATTCCTAGGGGACACCATAACATAGAGACAATTTGCAAACTATTAGGAACTTCTGTGAAAACTATCACCCAATCTTTGACAAGCCTGAATGGAAAGCTGAGAATAAAAGGAAAACACTAACAATTTGAATATCGACATCAAAGACATTTGAAATGGGACAGGATTCAGGGACCAAGTCATCTTCACCTCTAGTTTCCTTAGATCATAATAATGATTGTGTGAGTTTCAGGTTTTACAATACCTTTATTCTCTGATATAAATAGCACCCATATCAATTTCCTTTCCCCATCCCAGTACACCTCATTATTAAAAGCATTCAAGAAGTCCAAGATCTTCTCTTTGCTCTAAGAGTTTCAACACAGTAGAATAACTACTGAATCACGCAAAATTGATTATTCAGTTTTCAGTACCGTTCTTGTATTACATACCTGAATTACTTTTCCATGTAATGTATATATTTTTCTATGTTCAGTACTTTATGTACCCTTTTGTCACATATGATACATAGTCCAGCATGTCGGTTTCAGTAAAATGCATAGTAGAGAGGAGCTTACTAAATGTTACATAGATGTCCAGGTTGGATTATGTTCTGTTTTATAACTACCTGTTGTAATTGTATATGCTTCATGTCCAAAACAACACTCACTTCCCATAAAAATCACACTTTTTTTTTTGTTATTCTTAATGCAATAAAAGGAATTTTCCAGAACCTAATAAATAGAAAAAAAACCTATATACTTTTTCACTAACTTGTCATGTTTGACTATGTCGAGGGAAAGGCTGAATAGTCATAACTATGGACTTAAAACAATTCTGTACAGCATCATTACGGTATAAACAGATCTCTCTGCACATGAAGCAGTAGGCATTCACACTCAAATTTAAAAAAAAAACAGGTAAATACCTAATTATTAATGCCGTGTAGTTACCAGTGCCAGTGCCCTGCCACATTTCACCATGGCATAGTGCCAGAGCTGTTCAGTAGTGGGAAACCAAACCAAAGCCAACCCAAAGCTGGGGGAGTTCCTGCAATGTGATGAGCCAGCAGTTATGCAGGCCAGGGGATTAAGTAATCAGTGCCATAGCGTCACCACTCCAGGATGACCACTGGCAAGGGTGGAAATTTACTGGAGAACAGTTTTGGTACTACAGAGACTGGAGCTGGGGTCCACCTTAGTGCAAAATCTGCGTCTGTCGTCCCCCTCCTACGCATGTAAGTCTTGGACCCCTAATTTCTGACAAATTTATTAAAACAAGTTATGATCATTTGTGAAGCAGCAAGTTAAATTGAATCCTGCTGAAATAATAATTACTCAGTTCCCTCTTTCGCCTGCTGATCAATGGGAACTCTCTGCTGCAACAAAAAGGCATCTTATTTTAGGATAAATCCTATTTTTTCTGAAAAACAAAAACCACAGGGATGCTAGGATTTCTAATGTACATAAAAATAAATCAACTTTGACTAATCTTAGTTTTAACAAACAGGCTTCCAAAAAAAGGTGAAACTGTAAACGTCAATAAGTGTAGCATTCTCTGGAGAGCTTAGTGGTGTTCTGTCTATGCCACTGTAAAAACAAAATGAACTTTTAAAAGAAGATTTTCTGTTTTCCAAGATTTATTTTAATGCAGAAAATGTAATTTTCTCCTTAAATGAACACAGCAAAATGAGGATCAAGAGACTCCAAAATGGAATTTTAACATGTCTAATGTAAATTTGTTAAAATTACTTTAAATCAGCAAAGATCACAGGTAAGAAGCTAAAGAACTGTGACATCAAAACAGGAGAGACAAGGAACTACTGGAGAGAGTCCAACAGAGAGCTATGAAGATGATCAAGGGAATGGAGCATCTCTCTTATGAGGAAAGGCTGAGAGACCTGGGTCTCTTAAGAGAAGACTGAGAGGGGACCTTATCAATGCTTATCAATATCAAAAGCATGGGTGTCATGAGGATGGGGCCAGACTCTTTTCAGTGGTGCCCGGAGACAGGACAAGGGGCAACGGGCACAAACTGGAACACAGGAAATTCCATCTCAACATGAGGAAAAACTTTATATGGAGGGTGGCAGACCACTGGAACAGGCTGCCCAGAGAGGTTGCAGAATCTCCTTCTCTGGATATATTCAAAGCCCATCTGGATGCATTCCTGTCCAACCTGCTCCCGGTGAACCTGCTTCGGCAGGGGGTTGGACTAAATGATCTCTGAAGGTCCCTTCCAACCCCAACCATTCTGTGATTTTGTGATTCTGTGAAATTCAGTCACAGAATGAAGTAAAAATGCTGAGAAGTATTTAATGAAGAGAGAACCATGTTATTATGGTAGCTAGCTATTCAGGAAGAAACACGAATTCACATTCTGAGCTGGACATTAAGCAAGTCAAAATTACACAGCAAATGGGACAAAAAATATTGCAATTGAAACTGAAATTGGTAGTCAGAGTTGTATGTATGATTCAGCAGTCTGGTCGATGGGCTACCTCATAACATCCTACCAAGGAAACATTTTGCATTTCCTAGCATTTGACTTGTTCCTGGTAACAAAATAGTTCAACTTCCAACATATTAATGAGAAAAAGTACAGAGAGCAATGTCAAAACCAAACCAAACTAAACTCACAGTAATTGGAGAATGTCAGTATCTGTGTTAATAAATAATAATGACGCTATTTCACAAGTCTACTGTAATTATTGTACAAAGTCTGTCCTGACTGCACAATGACACGATAAAGTGAAGAGATTAACTGAAAGACTTGCACAGCTAGAAATAGTAAGTATGAAGACTATGAAGTCTAAATAAATCAGTCTTTATTAAGCAGAGGAAAAAGCACTTGGAAAGGTGTTTCAGAAGCAACTAAAAAACTTATGAGTCTGAGTCTTAGACTCCAAGTTTCTAGGTAACCTTGGAAAATCACACGTAAGTTATCTAGGTATCATTAAGATATTTTATCTATCTTACTCTCCTTGAAATGCATTCTTTCACTGCCTTAGATATGTTCAGAAACAGAGGCTGGAACATAGTTGTTTTCCCTGGGGTTAAGTAGTAGAAAAAATATATAAAAGCAACATGTATTAAAGTGGAGGGTTTGGATTACATGGTAAATGCATTATCGTTAGAAAAGGATTAAGGAAAACAAACAGGAATAAGAAAAAACATTTACATTTTGCATTTGCGTGCTTATGAAAACTGCAGGAATTTGCAAATAGCAACTAACTGGAATGCAACATGATGTTTTGTTGAACTGCAATCAGAATAAATAAAATTTATAAAGCTGTGACCTCCCTGTGCCATTCCTGGCTCACAAGATTTTTATTAAGGATATTTTTCTCTTGGTTGATGAAGCTTGGACTAAGATTGCCAGATCACGGGTCCCTTTTCAGTGAGGGAGCTAGCTGAACATTTGCGATGCCTGATCTGGGTCATGCTTTTTCAAACGTTTATGAATAGAACAGATTTGTCAAATATGCTTAAGTACTTCCTAATGCAATAAACACAAGATTTGTTGCTAACTCCAAGCACTCCCAAACCGCTGGGAGGGAAGGGCAAAAGTGAGAGCAGCTATAAATAAGATCATGGGTAAGTACAGACAAACAAGGTCCACTTAAAGAGAAAACAATACATAATTACTCTAATATGGATTTTAGGAAAGTTTTGCATATGCATTCATAAAATCTATTGCAGAGACACAAACCCATACTCCTTAAATAACTAAAAAGATATGAAATATTAAACACATTTTGGAATCCAAGCTTAAAATGGTATAAATAAAACGTGCTAGTCTATGAATAACAGAATCACATATTTCAGGATAACGACAACAGACTATAAGAAAGTAAAAAAATAGGGATCTATCTGCTTAACAGCTGTTATATTGTGGCTGAACTGAAATCATCAATGTTCTGATTTTATTCTGGGTTTACTCCTCATGTGCAGTTGGCAAATCATCTTGGCTGATGCATAGAAAAAGCTGAAGCAAATTTCAGAAAAAAAATTTTTAATGGGAAACCATTCATTGCCAGTGGTGTGAATGAACAATGCTGTGCTGCGTACACCAATGGCGCTCAGACTTTTTACACTGACACTTTCACCTCTATACATTTTCTGCCAATCACATTACATCTCCATGTCAAATTTAAACACAGCACAGACAGCACACAAATTTAAACACAAATTTAAACACAGTGCAAAGAGGGGAAAAGATATGGGTCTAAAGATCTGCTACAAGACATTTCCTAGAGGACTGTTCTCTATCAAGTGTCTCCAGATTCAGACTAGAAGTGTTGGCTTCATTCTTTATAGGCCAGATCAGTTAGGGGGAGGGAATCATTGCCTGCTACCATTGGGAAGGGACTCTTTATCAGTGAGTGCAGCTATAGGACAAGTTTTAAACTGAAAGAGGATAGATTTAGATGAGATATTAGGAAGAAATTTTTCACTATGAGGGTGGTGAGACACTGGAACAGGCTGCCCAGGGAAGTTGTGGATGCCCCATCCCTGGAGGTGTTCAAGGCCAGGCTGGATGGGGCTTTGAGCAACCTGGTCTGGTGGGAGGTGTCTGCCCATGGCAGAGGGGTTGAAACAAGATGATCTTTACGGTCCTTTCCAGCCCAAACCATTCTATGTTTCTATGATTCTGCACAAAAGTGCAAGAACTAAGGTGCAGCTGTTTCTGCGTGCCTGAGACTTCAGGATCTGGCCCATACGGTTCGTTTATATCTGTTTGCTCATTGTTTGGCTTACTGTCATTTTCTAAGGATGATGCTAATATCATATTGCCCCATATTATGAATCACAGGTAAGCACATGACTGTTTATTTTCCCATTACTCAGTTCTGTTTTGTTTCATGGATAAGGGAATTTGCAGGCATCCTGCTTCTGTATAGACTGAAGGACACACCAGGGAAAAATACTGCGTGTACACACACAGAATCTCATCATTACTAGCTTTTTTGGGCAACAGCCAATTTATTCATCAAAGCACTCAGCTTTACATCTTTTTTAAATATTCTATATGGAACAATAAAACAGCAAGGCATTGGGAACAGATAGCTAATGGTTACCTTTTTTTTGGTCTAGCAGATTTACAACTATGTTTAGAAAATATCCGTGTTCTAAGGTGCAGAAGAGGAGAAATGAACTGTGTCCCATACCTACAAAACTAAGAAGTTTCCAACACATTCAAAGACTTGAAAGATACCTATGATATCCTATGGATAAAATATATGCTGCCACTTTCCTTGTTTTCTTTTATGTTCTTTGTCACATAGAGGTGATAAGAGACTAATTCCCCACAGAAAGATGACAAATATTTCTGATAACCCTCTGACAGCTGATTCTAAGAAGTACTGTGTAAGTGTCAGTTCCACAGAAGTCTCCCCAACAACACACGGTTGTCTGTCCAGCTCTGATAGGAGAGACCCCAATTTGTAACCTCTGTGGTGATAAGGGAAACAAAGAGCTCTGGATTAACTAAGCAAACAAAAGTTCTAGGTAAGATAATACATACAGACTCCTGCATTAATACACATTTTCTTATGCTGCACCTATTTGGTTGAGATAATGTTTATCTTTGAAGAGGCTGATTTGTGCCATTGTGTTTGCAGGTCACGGCTCCCAGCAATAAGTTTTGTAGGACAGACAAACCCATTCAGGCCTACAGGACTATCATTTATCCAACGTTTATCCCTCATATGACTCAGTATAACAAATGGAAGAACTGGAGAGTTTTGAAGGAATAAGATGCTGGAGTTCTGCTGTGGGATAACCTACCTGGCCTACCACGACTGTCTCAGCTGAAGGTCTTCTGCAATGCTGAGTCACATCCTCCAGCCCAATTATTTGCAGATAATTTGGATCCCTAAAGAACCTCAAATAGCATAAGATGCCTTTGTTGGAAGCTCCTCAACAGTGGAGTCTAGAGAGCAAATTAGTTGGTAGGATGGTAGGTATCTACCCTAGAATGGGCTGAAGGGCTTTCCAAAGTTTGCTGACTTGTGTTAACTAGATCTGTATTGACTATAACAAGAACTCAAGAGATCTTTTCTAAGTATATGTGAAACAGATCTATTTTTGTCTGAACATTCTAAACTAACATCTAACACTCCACATCTGACTCTGGACATTGAACTGGATCTCATCCTATGCACCACTGTGGTTAAGTAACACCACAAGAGGGAAATGATGCACTCAGCTGGTTGGTTGGTTCTATGGAAATTGGCTTGCTCTCTGCTGTTTCCACTGTATAGAGAAGCAGAAAGTATTAAACACAAAAAAAACCAAAACAAAACACTTCATTTTAATGGCTAATGAGAATCAGCAAATTTGAGTAATAAAAGAAAAAAAGCTTTCAAAATTAAAAGCTCTCTGAAGCAAATTTGCCAGGGTACCCAGTTGGAAAAATGCTCCCAGCTTTCTTCCTTATTACTAGTCACAAGGTGGGTAAAAAGGGTAAATGGTATGTTACCGTAAATCCATGCACACAGCAATAAATGGCAAGGGTTTCCAGAACACGTCTCTTAGATCAGCATTTCATAACAGAAGAACAGCATCAGTGACCACTTCCCAGATTTAAAAAAGGCTGGGCACTGACCTGGGCGAACCGACTGGGCTACGAACATGGCATAAATTAGTGGCAAAGGTGGGAATAAAAACTTTTGGGTTAGCAGCCCAATGAAGAAGTCTACTATCCAGGCTCCTCTGATACAGTTCAACACTGACCCACTCTGTCACAAGACATCAGTTGGGAGAAATTGATGAAAAAAGGAGGGATCACTTCTTTTTCACCATTAATGCTAAATGCATGAAGGTCAGTGGAAGGCTGAACACCAACTTTGCCTTTTGGCTGGAAAATACTCCTCACAGGAATGGAAGTCAAAAACCTCATGAGATTTTCTTCACAACACTTGCCTAACAATGATGTACTTAAACAGTCCTTTTTGTTTTCAAATTGCTTTGCAAATATTAACTAATTAGTAAAAGATGAAGAACAGCATTTTAAGTAACAAACATGGGATGAAAATGAAACAAGCAAAAAACCCGATACCTTTCTCTGCAGTCATAGAATCTGACAAATAGAGGTGATTTTTAATTACATTGAATGCCTAATGATTACAAATTGCCAAATATCAGTGATCAAACAGCTTTCTACTGGATCATAGCAGTTACTGGGAAAATACGGAGAGCAGACTTTTCAGATACAGTATATGTCCTCCATAAGATATTCCTGATTGCTTTTTCTGTACTTCTTTAGTAACAATTAGTCACATTTTTTTATTTATCATGTAATTGGGTTTATATTTTAATGTATAGTCACAAAGCCCAAAGACAGAACATGTCTATAAAGAAGCAGGGGTTTGCAGACATATTTTATATATAGCAAAGCAAATTGTCATAGATACAAAAATTAAATCACACATTGTAGCGAAAGAGATACTAAAATATATCTGAAATAGATTTTTAAATTAAATATTGTAGTTAAAAAGCTCCAGAAATTTTTTTCATCATTTATTTTCCTCCGTGGTAAAAAATGACTGATTAATCTATTTTATTGATAAAGCCTTCCAGTGTCCTCAAGATCCCAAATACTTACTTCTTTGCTAATTAAACTTGAAAAAAACCTCACACAGCTTACAACAACTGCAGACTGGATTTGTTACTTGCATCATGCTTCTATCACATAACATAAAGATTTCAAAGTAGTTTCGTATAAATGATTCACATGCTGGATATGTCTGGTTTGATCTTGGTGCTCCAATATAATAAATGTATTATAATATATATTATAATATTTATTATAATATATATTATTTTCACATAATCAGTGAGAAATTCTGGATATCATCATCTACTCCACTTCAAGAAAATTCTAATTACTTATCAGTTTTCTGACATAGTGTTATTTGATTGTTTTCCCATTTTAGCAACTGATTGGAACATTGTGGACACAGAACTGCAGATCAGAATTTATTGTGCCAAAACTATATTGAAAATGCTCATCCTAGTCATTAAGAAATGGACCATTTTCCTGATTTGCCTCTAAAATTATTTCACCTCCATTCTACTTTTAGTAACCATTTTGGAGCTCATTTTAAGCACATGAAACTTCAGTTTCTTGATTTTATGCCTAATACACATTGCAATTTGGCACTGCCTCACTTGGCTGACCTGTTAGCTTCTTATGGCCACCTAGCACAATATGTGCCTTCTGAAAATGGCAGGTAGGAAAATGCAAAGAGAGGATACAAGAAAAGCATGCTTAAAAGTGATGCTTCTTTCTCTTGTTCATATACCTTTCCATTTTACTTAATCATAGTATGCTTTTTCCTGCACTCAACCTCTTTTAGCAGCATCTCTCCTATTGTATTTTTCAGGAAACAAAATAAATTCTTAGGTACTAAAATAAGAGAAAGACTGACGTGACTTTTTCAATGAATTTTGGAAAGAAAAAAAATAAATCACTGCAACCTAGAATGTCCTGGAGGGGATGCAGCACAGCAGAGATTCCAGAATTTACAGTATTTTCCCGCAGCACATCACTTTAGAGCCAGAAGAAAAAAACCACACACTGAGATGATGAATTACTGATTATTTTAGCACAGGCATAGAAGAGATGGGTGTTTCCTTTACTGAACTCCCATGACACACTTCCTTGCAGCATGTAGGGTCTAAACAGTATCGGAATGAGGGGTTATAGGAGTCACTCTGTAAGCACTTCACTGATTCTGCTCCTACCAGAATTAGTGGGCAAGTTGCTACCAAGTTCAAGTTCAGGGGGAGCACGCTCACACGCAGCTGCAGGGCCACGTGTGAGCACCTTGGTCTCATGAAGACTGAAATACCACCCTCACAAAATCAGAACTGAGAGTTCTCACAAACACTGTTCAGGAATTACTCTGGGTTGCTCAATAAATACAGGGGGGACATGGGGCACACAGCACTGCTGTCCTTTATATGTCTTTAACTGCTCTGTCCAACTGGAAGGCTGAAACAGCAAAGACTTCTACACCAACTATCAAAGGTCATTTCTGTTATATTTAATTTTGTGAAGGTTTTGAGGTGAGTCAGCAGAGGGACCAAAATGCTGAGGAACGCAATGGCAGTAGAGCCTAGATGCAACCAAGAAAAGCACTAGGACATTAAGAAAAGGGAAAAGGCAAAAGGGTTAACTATGAGAGAAGACTGCTTCTTGATGCTTTGTTTCTAGCACATCCAGGGAACAACGATTTTGTACAACTTCTGTAAAGAAAGAAGACTCCATCAGTGCTACCCGATTTATCCTCAGTTCCTTTTGGTAACGGAAACAATTTTCAGCATCCAAATTTCTACTTGACTTATGTAACTTTGGTTAACATTTTAATGTACGATGGAAGCATTCGTTAATATGTATTATCAATAAAAATTACCATTGCTGTTAATTGCTTTTTTAAAAATGATCTCAGTGCTAATAAGCGAAGTGGAGACTACAACAGAGAAGGACATTTGGAACTAAAAATTACTAACACTCAGAGTTACTTTGCCATAATTTCTTTGTGCATCCCAAGCTATAAATTCATATATGTATTTCAATTAAAGGAAGGATACTCCTTCACTATCACATTCCCATTCACTTGTTTCTACATTGCAATTAAATGAAGGAAAAGGTCAAAAAAGTTCAGTGTGTGACTCCAGCCTGTCTGGGTATCTGTAAAGCCACCACCAGTTCCTTTATGAGCAAGCATTACTTACTAACAGAATTGATCCCTTCTTGAAAATAGTTGAAACAGGCAATTGCAGCACAAATAATGGAATAAGGACACATCCTCAAATTCAGAAGATTCACATATTAGAAGAATATTCACAAATCTCTGATATATCAGATTTCTCACAATTATAAAATCACATAAATCGAGATAAACTTGATTAAACTTGGTGCATTTATTTCTTTTTAAAAATATTAATTGGGGAGGGTGTTGCTCATTCAACCAGATGGTTGTTACATCTGTAATAAAGGTATAGTTATTTAGAAATTATTTTTTTTTCCTTTCTTCACTGTCATTTTCTATTTACCATTTTGCTGTTCAGAAAAGAATCCTCTGGAATATCTACTGTCAAAATGAAACAACTGTACCAAAAATTATACTGGCACAACTGTAACAATTACTGCCTATAATCTTTGTCTGTGCTCCAAGTGCGTCTTTAATAGTCCTCCTCAGCAAGCATCAGCCACACTACTTCAAAAGTAAACATGGTTCTTGCTTTGGAAAGATAAAGGGTAGACAATGAGAAGATGCAATCTCATGAAAAGTAATATTGAACAGGATCATCTTTAGTAAAACAGGAAAAAACACATCAAACCTGTTCCTCTTTAACCAATCTACACAATGAGTGAGATCTTCACCATAAGTGGACTTGTACCATGTGCAAGTGCCAGTAAAACTAAAGAGATTTGTTCCCTTACAGAATCTTCTCATAAGAAGAAAACAAAGTATTTTCTAATAATTTTCCAAGGAAAGCTCTGAATTTCAAAAGAAAAGTTCATAAATGAAGTATTCTAAAACCAAATTCATACTATTTTATTCTAATATGCTTCTTACTATAAAAATATCAATTCAAGATTTTCGTCTCTTCTGTTTAAAACCCTGAGTGTTTCTTTTTCACCATTGGTTAATTCTTCACAGTACAGCTGTGCACAGAGCCCCAGTTCTGGAAAATACCATACCTAACAAACACAGAATACAAAGATCTCTGCCACAGAGTCACAAATCTAAAGATAAACTTTTAAACGTAGTGATCTACCATCTTGGCATTTACTGCTAAAAGACAGTACAAACTCCCTAAGAAATTAAAACCAAAACCCACTCTTTTAACTATGGGGGTGACCTCTTCTCAATACCACACTCTCCATTTCCCATTCCGTCTTTGCAATGCAATTTCTGAATCATGAGCAGTTTAAATACAACTACATTAAAATTGTTGTCATACTAATAGGGAGCTTTAAAGCGTTGTAATTCTGGGAATCTGAGAGACAAAGAGGGATTGAAGTGGTGGGAAATACATAATCACACCCTAGTGGCACTGCCTGTCAAGTCAGTAAAGTCAGTCCCAGCTCGATAAACACCACGGCCTTCAGCTGCAGATATTACATAGCCAAAATGTGGCTAATACCTCATAAAGCACAAAAATGTTTAAGTTATTGCCTACATAATCATGCATTTATGAATTTACAGAATGCTACAAATGAAATGGATGCCTGTCACTATTCCAGGACAACTCCAAACAGCAGAGTGGACAAGAGGCAATGGGCAAATTTAAATGTAGGAAATTCCATCTAATCATAAGCAAAAATCTTTTTACTGTGAGTATTGTGGAACATTGGCATGAGTTGCCCAGAGAGGTTGTAGAGTCTTCCTCTTTGGAGATGTTCAAAACTCTAATGGATGCGGCCCAGAGCAACCTGCTTTAGGGTGGGGTTGGACACGATGACCTCCAGCGGTGCCTTCCAGCCCCAGCGATTCTGCGATCCTGTGTGAGAATGTATCTGACATACAGAATAAAAGACTGGGTCCAGCCACCTCTTCTGCAATCAGTGGGGTTTTTTTGACCATAAGTGAACATGGGGAATTCAAGGAAAGCACTCACATACAACAAATTAGTCAGCAGTGTTAATTTTTTGCAGGATGAGGGTAGGTTTGGGACTTCCAGAGGGATATTGAAAATAATGTGATACTGACTTCTAAAAGAATTTCTCTCAGGACAAGCAGCAGTTCCAGAAGTGTAATAAATGAATAAGATAACCATTCTGCAAAAAGAATTTGTTCCCTTGTAATAGTGTAAATCAGAAATAACTTCATGCAAGTCTGTTAAGATACACAACTGTGAAACGGGGTTAGTGTTTAGCATCTTTCTGCAGTGCAGAAATTGTCTCTTTGTCACCCAATTCAGTGCCCAGTGTAACATGTGGATCTGTTAAAGCCCTGGCAGAGCAACTGGCCTATCTCTAAGAAAATGATACCCAGGAATTGCAATCTGCTCCGGGGCTTGCTTCACAACTAGTGGATTTAAATACGTTTGCAGTCCAGATGAAAGGGTGAAGGATAAATGCATGCCTCTAGGGACAGGATGTTCTCAGACAAGCAGGTCTTGCAGCACCTTTCTGTAGAAATAGCTGAAGGACCACTGATGCTGCCTGAGTGAAAGGAAGATAAAGGTTTTCTGCTGTTGTGGTTCATTGATCAGAGATGCCTGGCTTTTTGCTAGATGGGAAATGAGAATTGATTGGAGATTCCACATTAGGTGGCTGACACCATGTGGAAGGGCGCTATAGAGGCAAGACCAGCCTTACACCAACTTTTCCCCAGAGTTATGAGTGATCGGAGTGCTGTCTGATCTCAGTGACCGCCCCCCAAAAAAGAACTGTGGAAGGATGGTTATCCTGCTTTTTCTGTCATCTCTTTCTTGTATTTACTGTAACAAAAAGGCTGATCATCAGGGCAGAAACTAGGCCTATATTTGCACAATTTCAAATGTGTAACCCACCGTCAGGTATGCCAAAATAAATAAGAATTCAGCATCTAGTTCATTTATCATTAGTCAGTGGGGAAGGAGGGAGGGGGAGAACATGGTGTTTACAGATATGCAAGATCTCAGAAAATGAATACTGATGTAAATTATGTCACATCAGTGTTCAGGGAAAATGTTGCTAAGAAAAATCAGAGCAAAACCCAAAATGACATCAGTAACAAAAGCATCAGAATTTTTCTGTGTAGAAAAGAAAAAAAGAAGGAAGGATCTCTTTCCCTTGCTTATGTTTTTAAGAGTGGGAAAGCCTTTCACCTTACTTTAAATCACAAGATGAATGGAAAAAACTATAAAAATCATTGTTACACAAGTAATTATTTTATTTCATTTTGTACTTACATATACCCCTCAACGATTTATCTAATTCTTTAGGCAATGTGAATATTTGTTGCAAGTTGCTTATCTCACCAATATGAAATTGAAGCAAGACTTATGCCCTTGAGACATGAATAATAATAATAATGCTATTGAACATGTGACTCAGTCCACCAGGGCAATAATTTGGTCAGGACTAAAGAAATAAAATCAGAATTCATAAAGCACTGAGAGAAAAGCAGAGAACTCAACTATGTAGCCTACAAAATATGCTTCATGTTTCATGCAGATTTCAGTTTAGCTCTCAGCTATTTAGCACATGGAAGTCTTAAAAAAAAAACAACCCATGGTGTAAGTAACAGCTGTGGGGTCACTGAAAAGCTGGGAGCTATGTTACATAAAAGTTGGTTATAACATGAACCAGCAGGTCCTGATATCCCTCAAGTACTTTTTATGAATTATCTCTTGAGAGTTTTAGACACCTGGGCTCTTTCTCTGCCTGAGGAAATATAAGTGACCCAAAGTGTATAGAGTGTGTGCATCTCCTGACAGAGACCAAAACTTTCAGCTGTGAAACATTCACAGGCAAACATCAGCCTGGTTATCCGCGACTGAACAAATGCATGTGCCAACAGGTAGATCATCTATTTTCTTGTTGGGTTTTTTTTTCAATTTAAATTCTTCTCAAGAAGCACTTGTCACAAATATGCAACAAATTATTTTTCCATATAATATGTTATACTTAATTATTATATATTATAATACTATATATTAATATAGTATAATGTTATGTGTTATATTCCATAGATTGCAGGATTAAACAAAAAAAACATTGTATCACCTAGCCTCAGCAAATACAGCAGTTTGGACTAAACTAAAATTTAATCTTAAAGGGTCTTGCTGATATAAGTGGACTGAGGTTTACACTTAGTACATGCTAGTCCCTGGTAAACTATTTTTCATTGTTTCTCACACACTATTTGCAGGTGAGATGTGCGAGCATGACAAGCAACTTGGCAGTGCCAGAAATACAACATCTTGGGGGAACTGACAGATTCCATGCCAGAATCCATGATTTAATAAAATAGCTTGCACTTCCTTGTATTAATGTTCCAAGGGGAATACAGTGCCATAATACAAATTCATTTTTCATATATCCAGCATCACTCCCTGCCAAGCATATTTCTTCTCTCAAGCTGACATCTTCTGTACTTGAGAACATCAAAAGGGACAGTAAAAAGCATTTGCTAGATCGCATTTCTGCAACAAGCTTTCTACAGACTTCATTCTGAAACACAAGTCTGCATAAAGCTCGTTTGATTCAACTGAACAGCCTATTTTGCAGCTCTAACTCTGCTAGTTTAACTGTGTGTCTCAGCCAGCAGCAGCAGAACAGTTCGGATGTCACCAAAATGAGATTCACCAAAGTCAAGATTTATATCTTCCCTTCTTTTTTTACTTTTATTTTTACCACTGCAAAACTAAAAGACACCCTTACTGTCAAATCTGTCTTTACGTTTTACACCCCAAAAAAGTAAAATTCCCCTGAGGCTGGGATCACCTTTAGGTGTGACAGTCAATCAAGTGAATAATAAAGAGGATTAACATCATTTCTATCACAGAGGTGAAGTGATCTTGGAACATAAACATCTGAGTGAACTTTCACTCCTGCACAAATTTTCCATACAAGTTGGACACTCTATCAAGGGTTCAGAGGCTTTGACCATATCAATTTAATTAGAGCTTTAACAGTGCCTCCAGGCACTGCAATTCTACACTCGGTGTCATTTAAATGTTAGACAGATCACTAGCCTTAGTTTCTGACCATGTAAATAACACCGTCCCAAGTAATCTCCAATGGGCAGGTTGTGGGAATTAGCCTGGGCCAAGTATGGATGCGACCACTTCACTTTATTGGGTGAAATAGTTCAGTTCTAGGGGAGTGTGTCATTTGCTGCCAGCACATCTCAGCACCTTCTGGATGTACTCAAATCACCTGTATAAATGTAGCTGAAGAACTGACTCATAATCTATTCTTAAACTTGATGAAGTAATGAGGACTTTTGCCACAGAAGCTAATGGGCTGTGATTTCAGGTACAGACTCCATAGAATCATAGAACAGTTTTGGTTGAAAGGGACCATAAAGATCATCTGGTTCCAACCCCCCTGCCGTGGGGAGGGACACCTCCCACTAGACCAGGAGTTTCACACAGTGAGGATATGCGTGTAGCTCCCATCTAACACCGCCCTGCTGAGACCCCATCACCCTGAGCCCAAAGCCTGGTGCCATCGCTTCTAATCCCACTTGGTGCCCCCACACACCTGCTATAGCTGGTTGTGGATGAACCGATGACTTATAGCCTGCAGCACCCGGAGCATGAAATAGGCAGTGATCATCCACTGCAGCAGAGGAAACATCCCGTGAAAATGCACGTTCCTCACCAGCAGCCTAACATCAAGGATCCTTCTGCATTGCTGGACCGAGCCCCAGGTGTGCTGGTGATCTGGCCTCAATAGTAGAGATACGGCTTAGCTTTCACCCCTGTCCTGTGGGCACATGAGAAGCATTCAGACACCGGATTTCTCAAAGCTTGAAGGATCCACATACACCAGCTTCCTGTTCTGTAAAACCAAATCACTCACACTTCCCCACCGTGATAATGTGCTGTGAAACCAAACTCAAACTGTTTCCAAGACGTTCAGATGCTGTGTTCACCCGCAGCATGTAAGTCTTTACATAAAAAAAATCAATTTATCCAATGTGGTGGAATGAAGCTACTTGACATCAATGCCAAGGAAACATCTTATGAATGACCAGATTTTGCAAATTAGAAGGGAATAAACTCCATTAAAACATGGCTATCACAAATTGTGCTGCATTTATTTGACAAGTTATAGCTCAGTAATCTAGCAGATATGCTGTAGTACATTTCATAAATGCAATTAAGCCTTAGTAGTATGAGACCTCACTACAGCATCTGCTATTAAATCCTTACTGAAGGCTGCAAAAGAGAGACAAGGATTTATTTTCTTTCCTCCCTCTCCTTTTTTTGGAGATTATAAAGTAAACTGCTTAATGAAGTGCAGATTATCATTATTTTACTGAACATAACCATGACACAATATTTACACATAATTAATTTATCTCTGAATTTCTCAACCATAAAGAAGCTCAGAACACAGGGGAGAAGGATGAGGAAAAAAGGAAAAAAAAATTAAAAAAAAAAGAAAAAGAGTTTAAATTTCTTTGCTATCTTTTATGGTAAAATGGAGGGAATCCTGGGGAAAAATATCCAAAGTTAGCTGCTGGTTGTACAGTGATCACAGTGATGCTAAATATGGCTCCCAACAGCAGGCACAGAAGTCAGAACTGTGCAACAGATCTGTACAACGGTGCATGGGGGGAACCCAGCTGACAAAGAAGCACTGCAGCCAGGCCCTGGATCAGGCCAGCATGTTCAGCTGGCCAATTCCTTTGGCATTCCAGTCACTCATCCCTATTTATGGAAATTGGCAGTATGAGAATATATCTGTTTTTTTCTCTTATGCGTATCTCCTGTGCTGTCCAATCCACTGGATGATCAGAATCAATAAGCTACCTCACGAGCATCCCCAACTGCAACTACCGCTGAAGAAATGCAGAGGTTGAATTAAAACTTATGAATACCAAGAATGAAAACTAAAACAAACTAATATTTCTCCTATTTACCTCCTGGATCAGAAAACTGGGACTGGAAACTGCATGAAGAATATAAATAAGAGGTTCACATTGAGTCTCTTGACCTTGGCAGCCAGATTTCCCCGATGCGCCCCAGAACCTGCAAGATATCTTTAGCGTCCCTAAAAATGCTATCGTCCCAAACGTGTTTAAGGACTGCCACCCCTGACTCTCTGTTGAGAGCTAGTAGTAAACTGAATTTCTTTTTCACATTTACATCTTAAATACTGAGAGTAAATTCATATCTGTATGTTTAAAGACCTTGGTACTGAGATATAAATCTCACCCCATCAGACTTCAGAACAAAATTCATTCACAGCAGGCTATATCGAACTGTAAGTAGTTTAGTAAAAAATCTGTTAGGTGTTGAATTTGCCTTTCATAAAAACGTTGCTCCACATCTGGCTAAATCCTCATTACAAACCAAGTCTACTTGGTAGTGAGTTAAAAACACACATCATGATTAAATGTCTCATTTATGATTTATAAGGCACATTTATGGGAAGGGTGGATCTCTGATTGGATTGCCAGGGAGTAAACAGACAAATCAAAACATATTTGTTCTGAAATGAGCATTGTTTTTCAGGGCAGAGGCAACATCAGGATGAGGCTTGTTGATTTCTGAGTACCAGCTGACACTGTGCAAATATCCTGAGAGCTTTTTAGCTGAAGGAAAAAGAGGAAGAATTACATGAAGTTAAACTTGAGAAAAGGTAGCTATCAGCTGTGGGACAGTTGTTTATGTTTCAGCACCTGTCTCTAAATACATCAGCTATCCTATTATTTTTGTATTTCCAATAGAATATATTCTTTGTGTTTGCCTTAAGTAATAGTGATGTCAGTGCTGTAGGAAAACGATAGTCCATCCCTCAGTCAATCAATTCTAACCAGAGGGACCAGTCCATTCTTTAGGCCCACAATAGCCCAAACACAAGAATGAAGGTCTCCAAGATGCTGCAGTGTGCTCTTCCACTAATCTGCAAGGCATGGTTTAAAAGTCAGTAAAGTAGGATATGAGTTTTGAAGCCACACGTCTGAGTAGCAAGCATTAAACACAGTCTTCATTGCATTTAGCAGGATAGCAGGAAGACCATCTGTATAGGTGAGGAAAACTGCCTTCACAGCAACTACTCCTGTGCTTCAGCTCCCTGTCAAACGTCTCCTCCAGACTGCTTCATTATTTTTCCTTGCCTTCTTATTTGCTTCGCTTGGCCAATTCTTTGTCCCTCCTGTAGCTTATGAGCAGGGTAACACCACCAGCAGCAACGCTGCTCTCCAGCTGAACAGAGAAGGGCAGTTCCTGCCCTCCTTGGCCCATCCCCAATTATGCGTGATGGAGAAGAGAATGAAAAAAGGGAAAGAAAACTCTCTCAAACACTCAAGGGAAGGGAGAAGTGAGAGGAGCTGCCTCTGGGCAGCTATGAGCTATTGGGCCATCTGCTCACCCTGGCCTAGCTCTGAGAGAAGTGCAAGCTCACAGCTAGAAGGGGAAACAACACTAACTCCTTCACCTCCTGAAGCAGGTCTGACTCACTGCTGGAGGCAACTGATCTCCCAGGAACATTGCTTCCTGTAAAGGAAAGAAATTTTAAGGTCTGTAGATTCCTGAATTATCTTGTAATTCCTTTAATCCTAACAAAGAAAAGTAAACCAAAGAACAATCCTGCAAAAAAAGGCAAACAAAAATAGGCAAACTAGCTCTCCATCGGTTGATCTCCTCTAGTTCAACAGGAATATAAAGTTTTTGTGGGTTTTTGATTGGTTTTATTTTGTTTTTTACATGTGCACAGAGATTTATTTCTAGTCCTACAGAGCTGAAGGTACAATTTTCACTACGTGAACTCCCAAGCTAGTTCCAGGAACACAGAAGAGCAGGTCATCACATCACGATTGCATAGAATACTTCATACAGGACACACTAAAGGTACGGTAGGAAAAAAAAAACACAACTACGCACACTTTTTAAAAAGGTTCTATTTAAAAGCATGAAGTTTGAATAGGCAGTTATAAACTGGATATTTCTAGTTTCCATCTGATTCTTGAATTTTGCGGACATAAGCACTATAATAAAGAAGGAGGAGATGAGGAAATAATGTCAGCTTCTAAAAACCACATTGTTTCTTCTTGTCTTGATTTATACAGAAATCTAAACATAATAATGTATGGATTCCCTTAATTGTAATTAACAGGGCACAGGTTGTGATTCATAAGGGTATAATTACTGTATTTTTCCAGAAGAACACAAATGAGAATAACTTTGAAAGAACAGAAGGAAAAACTATCACAAGCAAAACTGAATAGAAAGCATGTAGAGTACTATTGCAGCTCAACAAAAACCAAGAATACTAATTATAAATCACGCAAATGCACAGGAAAGTCCAGTTCACTCATACTAATTAAAGGATGTCTTCATGAACAATCTAAAAAGCCAGCTGAAATTAAATTTCCTTAAAGGATTAAAGCTGCAGAAGCAATGGAAATACTTAGACCAGAACAGCAAACTGCCAAAGGCACATGATGTTCCAGAGCAACGCAGAAAAGAGAAACATGTCAGAAGCATTTATTTCTGAATTCCTCATAAACAAGCCAAATTGGAAGGCAAGATACCTTCAGTTTACCCCAGCACACAGTGTTCACAATCCTTTCCCTTCTTTCAATTACTATACACCATTAGTACTCAGTGAATTAGATTGTTTCAGATAAATTAGGAAAGAATTCAGGTGATAAAATCAGACACACTTAAATAATTCTTCTTCAGCTGGAAGACTGGAACTATACACCATAATGTGTTCTGTAACCACTATTCCACTTTTCAATAATTAAATATTCATTGGACTACAGATAGAGACAGACTGACTCGGCAAGCCTAAGGGTTCAGAGATAGGAGATCAAAGCTCAAACCTTTGCCCCAAATAACGCTTAAAAGAGAGCTGAGTGTGGGATTCCCTCTGTCCTGGGGAATGCCCAACTGCTTGATATTTGGGATTATGAAGTGAGGCAACACTGTTATTTCAGCTCCCGAGAGCAAATCAGCTACTTCTCCCAAGGAACTTCCTGTATATATAATTTCAACACATTATTGATACTATTTCTAGCCTAGTAAAACAAACTGGGTCATGGAACAGACTCAAGCACTGGTCCATAACTATCCATCCTGTTTTGGTGTTTGCACGTGTCCTGGTTTGATATTACCTCCGCCAAAAATTGGTCAGTTTGGGGGACAGAGCTAGACAGACCCTAGGCTAGGCTCCCTCTTGCAGCAGAACGAGCAAATTTAGCTGTAGGGATGCAACCTATGCCATGGAAGACCAGCAAACAGGCTGCAGTAGAGCTACAACTTGGGAGGCCACAGCATCAGGCAGATTTCTTGGATGCATCAGAAACAGCAAGTGACTGGATTCTACCCCACAACAGACATAGAATCATAGAATCATAGAATGGTTTAGGTTGGAAAGGACCTTGAAGATCATCGAGTTCCAACGCCCCTGCCATGGGCAGGGACACCTCCCACTAGACCAGGCTGCCCAAGGCCACGTCCAGCCTGGCCTTGAACACCTCCAGGGATGGGGCTTCAACAACCTCTCTGGGCAACCTGTTCCAGTGACTTACCACCCTTAAAGTGAAAAACCTCTTCCTAATGTTCAATCTAAACCAGCCCTCTTCCAGTTTGAAGCCATTCCCCCTCATCCTTTCACTACATGCCCTAGTAAAAAGTCCTTCCCCAGCTCTCCTGTAGGCCCCCTTTAGGTACTGGAAGGCCTCAATAAGATCTCCCCGGAGCCTTCTCTTCTCCATATTCACAAAGAGTATCTTCTACGTATTCCCAAAGAAAATGTCAAAGAGCACTGGAAGGATTTTGCTGTTAAAAGTTCCATCAGTACAGAAACTTAGGGAATTTGGAAGACAACAGTAACAGAACTTGGCCCAGACTAGAGTCTTTAATCGTAAGCAGTCATCTTCAGCAGAAAGGAAAACCATCAGGAGAGCCTGATGTCCCATAACTGCTGGTTCTGAGGCACCTGATGTGCTCAAGAGTTTTCAGACAACTAAAGGAAAAAAGAATTACTAGGAAATTAATAGAGATGTAACATAAAACTGGGGAGGGGAAAAAAAAAAAAAGTACAAAAAGAAGGCCAAAGGAGAATTTGCAAATGATGTGGCATATGATACCACACATGGAACCTCGCCTGAGCTAAAAAAGCCAGTATTGCAATTTGCAGAGGCTAGATAAACTCCTAATACAAATGAGATGGTAATTTGCATCAGAAAGATTATAAAACAGAGAAAGAATAGCTACAATTATTAGAATCAACCCTTGATAAAACAAACTAAAATTTACCAGTCAAAAGAAATTATCGAACAGGATGCGGCCTATCACAAATGACAACACTTTTGCATGAGACGGTATCCAAAATACTAAAAAAAAATAATCTAAAAAAGAGACCTGAGGCAGTAAGGCAGACGGAGTTCAAAGCAGTAGCACAGCAAAAACAACACACACAGTTGCATACACTGTCAAAATGAAAATAAGCCAAGAAAATGCCCAGGAGATACAAAGATTTTGCAAATGCAGCCAGCAGATCCATAGCATAGATGAGAAAAAACACAGTCTTTTTTGATCAGCATTTTTGTAAGAGTAATACACGATGTTGTGAAGAAAGTAGGGAGACAGAAGACATAACAGACAATAAGAGGATCTCAGCTGATAGCTCAGACATTAATGAACTGCCACCATTTCATAAATAACTGATAGTCTATGTGTGTATGCTGGGAAACTGCAGCAAACTCAGGTCTTGACACTGGCATTTAAGGTTATCAAATTGGACAAAATGGCAACACCCCCTCATAATCCCAGAGGAAATGGCATGAAGGCCCATTCAGCCTACAGCTTGCATTTGGAAGATCTCAGAAGCTACTAACCACAGCAAGATGAGAAAACAGAGGTGCTGGGATAAGAGGATTCGCAAGCTCTTAATATTTAATTTTCTAGAAAAGCCAGCAGGCCCAAGCAAGACCACTTTAAAAATTAATCAGGCAACATTTGTGAGCTGAAGTCAGGAAGCTACTTGCATGTTCTTGAATGTGGGTGTTATATTCATTTGGTCTTCATTTAGTTTTGTACTTTTATGGATTGACCTCACCAGACAGAACCTCTGAGAGGTATTTTGAGGCTCCTGTTGGCATATGCAGCCACTGAAACAAGAAACAAATACAGTCTTTTTCTTAAAGGCAAAGAAGGAAGCCTGAACAGCACTCAGATGAAAGCGGCTTCAGAAGCCGCAGTAGTTCATACACTGACTACACAGGGCTTGGGGCTCTCCTGGCTTTCCTGGAAGCTGGGAAATAGCAATGGCAAGGGACACCTGCTAACAGATTCCCTGCGTTAGCAGCGTGACAGACTCAGCATGACTGCAAGAATGTTCTAAGGAAACTCTCTTTATTGAGAGAGTAATTTGCCAAAAAAAAAAAAAAAAAAAAAGGCCTTGCAAGTACTCTACAGCCACTTTAAAGTAGTTTAGAAATTAGAGAGTAATGAAGTAATGATTGTAACAAAGTAAATATCCCTTGTGGAACAAAAGGGTATTGAGTTTCACCAGAAGTGTGCATTTCTAAAGGGTCTTTCTTGGTTACAGTGTCTCTCAGGACAGGAATTAAGGCTAAATTTGTAGCAGCAATGTCGTATAGACTAATGGATGTCTGGCCCGAGAAATTCAAATCTCTAGTCATTCTGATAATGGCTTCTGCTTATTTCATTATAACCTCTGTATTACAATGAATCTCAGAAGCTATTTTAGCATCTACCACATTTTTCAAACTGCCATTAGTAAAAGATAAGCAGAAGAAATTTCCAGTGCATGAAATCCAGACACCTACATTCCAGAAAGTTCCAAATAGGAGGAACACTCCTGGCTTTTCTGTCTCTAGAAACAATAAGCATCGCAATAAACAGTTATGGTTCCTACTAATAGATAAGAATTGCAGTTAGTGAACCAAAATTCACTCATTTGGAGTTAATGGAAACTGTAAGAAAGGTAAAACCAGGAATCTTTCAGCATTTGTGAGTTTTCAATTCTTTAGTTTCTTTATTTACTCAAGAAAGCAGCATGTAATTGTAAAATCTCGTAGCTATTTGAGAATGATGGAAGTAATGACTGAATCAGGCTGCGAAGGATTCATTTCACTT
This sequence comes from Anarhynchus alexandrinus, assembly GCA_008711295.1. Lineage (NCBI taxonomy): Eukaryota > Metazoa > Chordata > Aves > Charadriiformes > Charadriidae > Anarhynchus > Anarhynchus alexandrinus. The sequence goes on from VUYV01000263.1 coordinate 440,121, forward strand.
CATTTTTATAGCATCTGAATGCTTTTTGGAATGTTACACAATATGACATTGACTATTTGTTTATTCATCTTCTGCCCTGGAGTCCAGTGCAGTCTTGTATGGCTCACACATCACACATCAGCCTGGTTGTAGACTTATGCTAGAAAAGGTGGAGCAATGGGTGACAAGAATTTAATTACTGTGGACAATACGTTCAGGTATTCCATTCACGCCTCTAAGAAAGTGCAAGGTCATGCTCAGGCAGTATATAACTAATTATAGAAATAACTAATATTTCATAGGAAAAAAACTGAGCAAGAGTTGTTATCAATCATCTCTGTCCTTTACTGATTACCAAAGCATGTTTAAGCATAGCTCCTGCAAGAATTTTCTTGTGCAAGTATTTCACCTTGCATGGTTTTACCGTTTCATCAAGCATAATGATAGCAGTGTTTGTGAACAAAGCATAAAAGGCACTAAATTTTTGCCTCTTAAAAATATTGGCAGAATTTCAGTATAATACAGTCTGACTTCTATTAGCACTGATCTGAGGAAATAATTTCCAAATTCAGCCTTTAGTAGCACTATGACATCCCACTGGAATGCAAGTGAATTCCAAGACAAAGTGTTTTCCTTTTTCACAGAAGAAATTTATATTAAATGTTACTGTAGAATATAATATTAAACCATCATACATTTTAGCTCAGAGATTATTTAAAAGGAAACTACTGAGTCATATTATGCATTTTGACCCCTGTTACCTTTTTCATTTTGGCTTCTAGTTAGTTTTTATTTAAGATAACTTCCAATTACTTATTAATAATGTTAGAACTTGAGTCATGAACAGTCCGTTGCTCTATATATGCTAATATCAGCATAGACCAAATTCTGACTTCATTAACTTTCCTATATCCCCAAAATCTCATCCCACTATAATGTCTTAAATTCACTGTTATAAACTGGGAGTAGAAAATGTAGACATCAAATTCAGTGCCATGCGGCGAAGACTGTAATTCAATCTTCCAGCAGATAAGACTTCAGTTTTTCGCTGACCTTATCCACTAAAAACAAATTTAAAAAAAAAAAAATAACCCTGGAGTGGCTTTATCTGACCAAATGTGTAGCAACAGTGCTGGCTACCTTTGATTCCCCTTATAGTCACTGGAGAGGCGCGATTAATTCGACTGATTTTAGATGTCTATTCAGGAGGAGATAAATAGCACCCTTCCTAAAGAGGCGTGTTTTGTTGCACTGAGCACGTAGGTAACCTCAAGTGACTGACTCCAATACAGACATTGGAGACTTCTAATATTAACTGACACAATTCCCTCTTGCTCATACCCAGCTTCTGGGGTGATACAAAGAGTGTCACAAAAGACACTAAATAATAGCCATTACAAAGAGTACGATCATCATCAAACCAAAGCACTTCATAAACTTAGTTTTTGCTTTTGTTTCCTACTCTTTTACCCCTGGGAAGTTGCCCATTTCTTCTGTCTCTATTCCACACTTTAAAAACGCAATGGCACCATATTCACTACAGCAGTACAAATGATTAAATATTTGGATAATTACCTTAGTTTTAAAATGTTGTGATCCAAAAATTTTAATCATAAAGCCATTATTTTCTAGGACTCGATAAAGATACTGGATAATTTTTAGCTGTTTGCAAAATAGTTGGGAAATGAGAGGAAATGACAGCTCTCCCACCTGAGAGTGAGCCAGAGGGCTTACTGGCAGCAGAACACATCACCTGCCCTTCACACCTCCCTGGGGCCTTCAGAGAGACAAAAGGCATGAGCTGAACATGCAGACTTTTGATATAAGGAAAACCTTTTCATCCCCTGGAAGATCTTGCCCTTAAAAATTGTGGAATCTCCACCCTTGGAGACATTAAAAACTCCGCTGGACAAAGTCCTGATCTAATTGTGGGGTGGAGCAGAGGGCTGGAGCAGAGGACCTCCAGGGCTCCCTCTTAACGTCTGTAATTCTGTTGCTGTACGGAGCAGTCATGCTGTGGATTGGTGACTTGACATTATGAAAAGAAAGCTCAGAAACAGCCCAGAACTACATTACACTTCCTTAATGAAATAATTTGCCAGATTAATAAAAGTTCTGATTCACGTTGGCATGTGAAAGCAGATTAAATGTATCCAACCTGATAAAGACAGCTCATCTGTAAAATGGTAGCATTTAGCATGAGACAGTTCACGGTGGAAAGGAAAAGCACAGCCCAACAGTGATAATCTGTTATTGAAGGTGAAGAGTTTAACCTTGGTATCTTTGCTGATATTAGTAAGGCCACAGAAACAAGCTTTGACATAAAAGTCTAGTCTGCACAAAATTTTCCCAGATGACAGCAAGCTTTAATAACATTTTGTGAAATTTACATCTCATGCCATTCCAAAGAGTATTTCTTTTGAGCAGAAATGAAATGATGGTGCTTTTATTACCCATAATTATTAACTATTCTTTAGCTTCCTATACAAATCATTTTCAATGAAGAGAAGTTTTTACTTCTGGAAGAAAGCACAGAGGCTTTAGAATTATGATTTTTATTTGATAGACAGACTTCCTCTTAGTGCAATCAATGACCTTTCCATACACAGGTCTCTGACAACATTAAACAAATTCAAAAAATAATGCTTGTGTTCCTTCTGTTTTTCTATTTGCTAATACAGTTTTGTAAACCTTTGACCTTGACTGGAAAAATAAATACACTGCTTAGTTAAACATTGCACTGCTTTACATATTTTGCTTATCAGCAATCAGATTTTTAAAGTCCACAATTAGAAGATGTGTACATCTTTGCAAAATAGGGGGCTATACCAATTCATACTAAAAGAATGGATGGTCTTTGTCCCAGCGAAATTCAACCCCACTGATTTTGTAGAAGAATTTTTCCATATGGCAACACTGGACAGAACAAGCTGGATGCCTTTAATGACAACCAAAAAGACTGTGCTGGTATGTAGCTGTAAAAAACCCCACACATCAGCTTCTGCTGAAAAAAAAGAAAAAAAAATCACGCTCCATTTACATCTTTTGTACTACTTTTTTACAAGTTACGAGTTATAAATTATTTCTGTTTCTTCACTTGCCCTTACTGCCACTGACATTTTTCTGTAGCTCTGTAGTTGTATTTTCATTATGGTTATTTACAGTAAAAGGTTTTCTGTTATTTTAATCTTTCTTGCTTCTGGATGAAAGAACTGTTCAAACCCTGAAGAAGACACAGAAAAAACAACTATTCAGAAAGAGGAAGTGCTGTCAAATGTTTGCTAAAGTACATAAATTCGCAAAATTTGGGCTCAAAAGTACAATACTCCTAACATTAGAGTAGAAAGTGCTCACTGCCTGGGAGCTCAGAGTGGTTGAATCATCAGGAAAGAATAAAAGATGACCACTCAGAGATCTGGGAATTGAAAGATATTCTAAGATTAAAATGTTCCAGGAATAATACATAGATGTATAAATTAACACACACAAGAAAAAAAAAAGGGGGGGCGAGAGAAGTATGCATCAAAATAATATGTATCCTTGTTCTGGAAAGACCAGGGATAAAATTTCATATGGGTTTTATGATTTTTTTCTTATGATATTTTTTCTAAAATAATTTCATAAATCAGAGAAATGAAGCTTAGGAAATAGTTTATATTTTCTTATCTATTCTGGAATCACAAAACTCTTACTGCAGCACAATAAAAAGTAACAGATTCTTTGTTGATATAAACTGGCTAATTAAACTAGTGGGGCTCACAATCTTTACGCAGCAACACATCCTTAGGTGTTAGATGTGAACTATATTTTATTTTAATGCTAGCTTTTCTTCCATCAATCCAAATGGGAATAGATTGGGAATTTTTTCAACCTTCAAGTCAAAACAATAAACCTTTTGAACTTACTGTGAAAAATTACAGAGGTGATTTCAAAGTAGAATACAAGTCATGAAGTATATTTTGAACTCTCTTCATTAAGCTTGAACAAGTAATCATTGCAACATCCACCTGCAAATATTTATTACAGTGATTTACTGTGAGCTGAAAAACATCATTAGTATTTTTTTAACCTCTTGCTAGATACCTTTTAAGAGATCCATCATAGGTAATGTGTAGAACAGAGCATGAGAGTAAGGATAATTGCCAAGAAGAAGAGCACCATTGGAGTAACTGAATGCTGTTTGAGACATTAATATAGCAACAGACAATAAACATACTTCTCTGCCTTGTTTCATCACTGAAAGCACACCTATGTACAGGTTAGCTGTGTCGGTAATCCTATTGGCTTTGATGGCATAGAGCTATTTGACTGAAGACAGTATATAGATGTTCATGAAACTGCATCTCATTTTCTTAACCCTTTTATGAGAATTTCTCATCTTCATTTGCAATGTTAAAAGAAACACACTGCTATATGAAGTATAAACTACTCACTTCAGTAGGCTTTGAAATGTCTCAAAATTAACAAAAATCTTCTCACTGTCTTCAATAGACAGCCAATTAAAAATGTAGTGTACTGCTCCAGTGAGGTACTGAGACTTCCTTTGATTCTTCTTAGGAAAGGAAGGAAATTATAATATTTATTTTGGAAGTTGTCATTATATGTGCAACAAAATGCCTATGAATCCCTACATCTGATACAAGAGAAGTGACAGACCCAATAAATTATCTTTGACAACTTTGGGATTTTATGCATTTGCCCATAACTTTTCCTTCCCCAAGGGATCTGCACTTGTTGATGTAAAATGTCTTGAAAACTAAAATGAGAATTTACTCACAAAATGGCAATTCAGGCACTCACACTATTATTCTGAATGGTTCATCACCTTGGTTGCTTAGGGGGAATATGCTATCTACAAAAGTTCGGTGGTAGTTTGTTGATTTAATTGAAAAAAAAAAATTCCAAACAATTAAAATGTAGGCCTTGAAGGAACTGCTTTGTGGATACACATGTGCATATCTTACTAATAAAAACAGCCAGTGATCACAGCCTGATGCTGTGCAATGCCAGGAACCTACATCTGCTGTGCCTAAAACGATTAAAGTGCAGAGTGCCTCAGCACATGGAACAGAAAGAGGGGGAAAAAACCACTTTGGCTAGATAGTTTCTTTCTTTTTTTACTAGTCTTTGATCTTCCCACTATTGGCCCTTCCACTGGTCTTTCTTTGCAGTTTCCACATTCCCTACCCACTATATTTTTCTCATTTATTGTGAGCATGCTCATATATGATACTTTCCTTAGCTCTTTTGGGGGTTTTTTTGCATTCTTTTTTCCTTCTTCTGAACCTTTAGCCTTCTCCTCACTTAAAACTAAATTAACTAAATTAGTGCACAATTTTTTTTTTTTTTTTGCCTTGGCTTCAGAGTTTTAATTTCATTTCCCTGGAGCCTTTTGTTTTCTCTATGCCTCCCTAAACACCATCTGCTCAACTAATTCGATTGAACATATGATCCTGGAGCCTGGGTCTCCTCTTGTACCTTTACCACTTTTACATCTCCCAGATTCAATGGAAATATTTTCATTTGCAATGGCATTATTGAGAGCACAACCCTAACAGATGAAACACTGATTTATTAATTCATCCCATTTGAAGCTGTCCTACTTATGTATTCATGGGACCAGAGAATGACACTCTAGCCTAGAAAGGCAGGAGTTAGCGCTTCCAGTGAATATCCAAGTACTTTATATACAAGCAGAACACTTTCAAAAGGAGAGACAGAGGATATGTCCAACCTGTTAAATAATATGAGGAGAAGGAGCGAGCAAAAGATCTAATCTACAATGGTTAATAATTTGTATTCTCTTGCTGCGTTTTTGGCAATGGCCAGGTGTGCATCAGCGGACTGACCACTGCATGTACCGCTCCCGATGACAGGCAACTGATTAAGGCTTCACTGTCTCTGGCTATCTAACCATCTAACCTAACCATCCTGCAGCACTGTCCCAATAAGCTTTGTGGTCTTGAACACCTCTACGTGTTCTCATGCTCCATCATACCATAAGGTACAGAACATATACCTTAACTTTTCTGCCAGAAAAACACTAACACCGTCCTCACGCTATGTAAGTTCCTGGAAAAGGAGAGATCTTGGTTTGAATCCAAACTTTGCAAAAGGATAGAAATGTCTTGAACCAAAGTCTTTAGGGGTACAGCAAAACACAGCAGAAAAAACAGACTTTTTTTGGAAAGTTTCATTACTCTTCCACCAAAGAGTGTCAAGACAGTAGTAAAAGACACTGATTAATAATGTATCATTATTCTACTTCCTGAAAGTAGAAAACACCTAGAATAGCTTGCCAAAATTATTATTTGGCATATTTGGTTGATTTTTTAAAATAGTCTCCAGTTACTTCTTTTAGAAATAGTATTCTCTTCTTTCAATTTAAAGTCAACTAGCATTGGATAAAAAAAGAAACAGTTTAAACTGCACCAAGTACACAGAAATCAAACAATCAAGTTTTGTAAAACTGATTCAATATTTCTCAATTTAAAGTAATTTTAGTTTTACTTTTTAAAGAGGTTTACATGCAGTGTATTAATGTGTTATTTTTACCCCAAAAAAGCTAAAGTTTTTATTTCAGCAAAACCACATAAATTCAAGATGACAAAACTGAGAACTGCACGTATATTCAATAATTTACTTCCATTATGTCATAAAACGGGAAGTTAGAGAGTAGAAGAATATTTTCCTTAAGGCAATCACTTAGTGTTTTGACATTTCTAAAATGGGACACTTAACAGAGAGTAATACTGCAGAAAATATCCTCACAGAATAATAATCAAATCAGAGGGAAAATGAGGTGAAGTGTGAAGGTCTCAATGCCGTGATTTGTTTAATTACATGTTTTATGAAGCCTTTTTTCCTGCTCTGCCAGGCTGTGTAATTTCTTCACTAAATTTTACATATCAAACTAAGTTTACACATTAGATTGGCCACTATAGCCTTCCTCTCAGAAGGTGCAACTTGGTCCTGTTCTTGTCAACCCTGAAATATAAAATGAGCAAGGAAGAATAGAAAGAAACTCAGGAGGGGAAAGAAACATGAGTGAAAGATGGGAGAAGGAAAGAAATCGAGAAGATCCAGGAAAAGTGGGAGAAAAGCTCAGACAGATGGAGGTAAAGAAACCATTTGAAGGGGGTGCCAGGAAACTTGCATCTTGCGTAATGGTCCTTGACTAATGAACATTTGTTGCTGTGTTTCAGCTTTGATCTTGGAAGTTTAAAAATGTAGGGGAATAGTATGAATTTCTCACCAGCAGATATTAATTACACTTCATTCCACCCCAGCATACACTGGCCAGACCTTCCTCTCTGAGGGATCTGATGGATATACACTCGCGACGAGTGCTTCTGTTGCAATCAGCTGTTCGTGCAGTGACACGTACAACACAATACTGATTCCTAATACTTCCTCATCTTCAGAGGAGAGGATTTAAGGAGAATGGAAAAAGGGTAGGGTAAGCTGCAAAGTGACTAGGTAGGGCGAGAAGTTACGTTTCACATATAGCACATACTGTTGAAAGTAGGACGTACAACACTGTGTTTAGAAAACCATATATAAAACTATCAAAGACAAAGAATGCTAAAAGAGCGAGAGCAAAACAAACATTGACATTGAGATTAAATGCACTTCTGATTGTGTTGCATGAAGGCTGAATTCCACTGATGAAAGCTTCTATCTGATATGTATCTTGGACCATGAGGCAGCATCTGCAACCTTGCAGAGTATTTCATAAGTATCTAACATTCTTTTGTCCAGGCAATTATGAACAATGTGCTGTTTAATTTCTAGCGGTATCCCTTATGAGATCCTTGAACAACCACATTCAAATAGAAAGGTTCCAAGAACCCAGTTTGACAAGATTTTATCTCCCCTGAACAACCAACCGTATGCTTGAGAATTTTAATCATAAATACCACAGATTAGACTCTAGAAAAAGCTGGGGGGGGTGGTGGGGGGGGATATCCACCTTCAGCTGCAGAACATTATTCAGGAAGGACTGCATAAGTTCTCAGTCATGATTTTCTCCACTTTCATAGGTATAGCCACAGTTCTAATACAACTTTCTCCATGGCTTATTTGCCAGATCTGAACTTCTTTTACATTTGTTTCTTCCCTAATTTCTTTGTTTCAGTTTGAACTCACAAATTGAGGATTTGTTCCTTCGAATTAGTTATCAATATAAATGCAAGGAGCATCAGAAATTCATTGAGTAGATGTAACATTTTTTATTTCTGCCACATCATAAATATATGTCTGGGTGGGTACACATGCCAATTCTAATACCTTCTCCTCTCTACACATTGCATCTTATATATACAGACAGGTCTATCATACACGTTTTCTCATCAAAGTCAGAGTTCTTTGTGGACAATATCCAAGTCTGACTGTAGACTGGGTGTTTGAAAGCCAAGCTGCTCCTGCCATGGCCTGTTTCATATCACATGCTCATTTTAAAGATTTCCAACCTCATAAGTTGCTTTCAGGCATTTTTGCCTCCAACATAAATTTCTTTTATGTTGCTTATGGGAAACAGACATTTTATGGGTAGGTATCTGTTGTAACCAGATTTTCACAATGGCCAAGTGCCCAAAGCAGAATGGCGATGCCATGGATTTGCTTCCTGGGAGATTTAATTCTCATTAACTTTTGCATGATCTTGGGCACATTTCCTGTAATCCAAGGCACTGGCTGAGTTCATAACTAGCAAGTGCTCTAGTAATACATCTTTGTGCCTTTCTGAGCACAAAAAAAACCAAAAACCAAAAACAACAATAACAAAAAAAAAATCAAAACCAAAACCACACACCCCCCCCCAAAGAACAACAAAAATCCCAAACAAAAAAAGAGACATTCTAACAAGGCGAAGGAGAGTTACATACATTGCGTAAAGCAAGATTAGTTCTAAAACAAACTAGCGTTTGTTCAAACCAGCCGTGATGATTAAGGGGCAGAATCAGCTAGGTGCAGAACAGGTGGCTCGATTTACCTGAGCTGCCTGATTAGACAAGAGGAATGAAGGAAAAAAAAATAATTATAATCTTGCAATGGAGCAATGGAGCAAGATACATGCTGACAGGACACCACATACACAATGCTGTTTATGGAGAACTTTGGCAGGAGTCGGGGGACAATGAAGAATGCAAAGAGAATGAAGAACCCACAAGACTTGCATGTAAATGTGAAGGAAACAGATAAAATCTTAGCTATCTACTTATTGCCAATAACAAGCACCTATTTGTTATATTTAAATAAATTATGTGCTAGAATAAAAACTATTAGATGTATGGCAAAGTTTATACAGATACATCTAGTAAGGGAAAATAATTGTGGAGAACGTATCTGCAGTTAGTTTCACTTTCTAAAGACAATCAAGGTTTTCATATACACATCAGTTAGACTTTGATTGTGATGATAAATATTCAAAGACTTCCTGCAAATGCCTTAATGTAAATATTACTGAAAAACTACATAATTACCTAATTCTTGTAATGTGAGGCTGAGGCAAACCATCACAGACACTTAGTGAGGACCAGCAGAACTAGTACTTTGTTTTAGACAAGAAAATAACCTGTACTACTGCTTTTTCCTTTATATTTCGTTGTTTGTGACTAATTGTACTTCCTACAGTGTAACTCCTGCTGGCATAACTGTATCTCTCTCACACATTTTCTATTACAAATACCACTTTTTTTAAGGGGTACACCTATTAATTCTCAGATGAAATATTTTCTTGAGATATTTCTCACTTAAGAAAACTGCTTTAGTAAGCAAAGCTCCTCCTAAGCGTACACCAGTTCAAGCTGGAGCCTAGACTACTGTAGTTCTATCTCAGGTGCTCAAATATTCTTTTTCGTGTGTATATTCCAGCTTTGCTCTATCTTTTCCAAAGCCAAAACCCTTAATGTCTCTGTCTAACTGCAATCTATGAGAAAGTAATAAAGTATAAGTTTTATTTATTTGGTTTCTTTTTTTTTCCCCTTCTTCATTTGTCACCTTAACTAAAGCAGTGATCAGCTGCTAGCAACTACTCTTTTATAGGGAAAGTAAAACAAAATGTTCATCTGCCTGAACTCAAGAGGTGCCGACCTTTACTATTCATTACAAAACAAAGTTGTGTATATTAATATCTTATTTTTATTACAGCTTGGCCTTTTTATCAAAATATACCTTCAGTGCCTATTAAACAAAAGGAGAATGTAGTAGGAAAAGCCTTTACATAAATATTTACATTGTAGTCTGCAAATAACACATGGAAATTCAACATCTAGACTAAAGCCTTTGCTTTTCAGAAAAGAGTTTTGAGAATCCTCTTGATCTGAAGATTAAAGAAGGTCAAAAGAATTATTTGAGATTATCTAAAGAAGGATAGTGTAGAGATGAATTTGTCCAAAATTCTACAAGGAGGCAATTTGCAGAGAAGTAGTTTGATATTCATCTGTCCCTCCAGAATTGAATAATTTTGTTTTATTTTGGTTTGGTTTTGGTTTGGTTTTTTTCCCATGAAAGAGTAAAATAAGGCGGAAGGGGGTGCGTGATTCTTTTTGTTTCTGTCCAACAGCAGCACTGGGGTAAGGGAAGACCAGTAAACGTTCATTGTTGTCAACGTGATTCTTTCAATTTATAGTTGCTCACTAAAATGACAAACTAAGTAAAGCATCAGTTGAAAATATTCTTTAAAATAACCAGAATGGTGTAATTTTTAGCTGATACCTTTCCATAAGTAAATAGGAATAATAATTACTGAAAAAACTATCCCATTTGCATCTGTGTTTTGAGTTATATCACACAAGAATGCTTTTTGAGAATTCTGTCAGAATTATGTTCCATGTGACTTTCAGAAGTACAAAGATGTCAACTAAATCCCTGTTTAAACTGTAACCAAACAACTTGAGTTTTTGCATCTAAAGCATCTTCATGTATTTTTTTTTTTATATATATTTAAGAGGAAAACAATCGTATTAAGACCTACACTAGATAAGTAATGGAATAGATCCATTAACTGAATTATCTAAAATTCAATTGGATAAATGTGCATATTGGTTATATAAACCAGATGGTACTTCTGCTATATACTACTAGCACAAAGTATATTTCCCGCACCTCCACGAAAGGTGATACTGAATAAAATTAGTGATATGCAAAAATAAAAGGCGAGTGTCTGCCAAACTAACTACACTTTAAAAAGCTGAACTGGCACTCTGCTTCTTTTTTTTTTTGACAAAGTTTATTTTAAGCATATTCCTTATACTCTGAAATCTGAAATTTTGAGCTCTGTGGCTTTTAGTTGCTTAAAAATAAACTACATTTCTGAAAATTCAAATTTAGAATTGTTAGAAGGTCACAGAAACACTAATATGATTTTTTCCCCCCACAATTAATGCATTGAAGAGCAATTTCTAGTCTTGATAAGCACAGGTATTAGCACAGTCTTGAACAAGCTATTGCTAATACTGTCCTGAACGATAAAATTTTATCAAAGATAGTAAAATTGAGTAGGTTAGGAAATGTATCTTTTATGTAAATGTTCACAGATAATCATTCTTGGTAACTGAAAGCACTGAAACCTGTTCTGCTGCTGTTACTCTAAAAACTCCTACAGTTTAGTGATGTCTCCACAATAATCTGCAGGACCAAAGAAAGAACGCATCATTACTACTGATGTTACCCATTAGCATTTTCAGGCACAGGTAATGAGTTAAGATCGCAGTCAGTGCCCTGGACTCCAGTTCTGATTTGCAATATCAGGGTACACAGTAACACCCACTTTAAAACTCTGTATTGATTTTTTTTAGCTGTGTATTTTGATCTCGTAAGGCGGCTTAGGCTGCAATAATGAATCCATGAGGGGCTCCCTTGGTCTGAGCCTGCTTACGAGTTTTCCCACCTGCTTCCTTACCTGTCAACAAGATTTGAGGCTATTAATATGACTTGGTTGGAGATTCAGTGGTAAAATAAGCATATTTAATATTTTTACAACAGGTCAAAAGAAAGATTGATTTTTAAGCCATTAAAAACACAATCAGCACCTGTGTGCATGTGGATATGCAGACTACAGTACACTATTCATATACATAAACACACAAAATCTCTTTATTAAAATCCTGGACCAGAGATACTCTCACATATCAACTGCAATAATCTAGTTAATGTACAAGCCAACAACAAGAGCATCAGTTTGTACATGTAATTTAATAAAGCATTTGCACCCTCCATTTTTAAGGATTGTGGTTCGGTTTCTTTTTTTTTCAGCTACAATCTTTAGCTTTCATTCTGAATCTTTTGGATTTGGTTTGCCATGTATTTGCGAGAAACCTCCTCTGAGTTAACCTCCATTACTATCTAGCCCTCCGTCTGGAAATGTATGCAGATGGGTAATATACATAGAGCAAAGATAAAATAAACTAAAACAATATCAAAAAGGTAAGAAAAACAAAGTCCCAGTCCTGGAGAGCTTGCAGCAATACAGACATTATGCTTCACTAAGAAGCTGTAAAAATATATTGTCCATCTTCATGCCTTTTCCCTATAGGATTTTTATTAGTTTTCAAGTTTATGTTTTATAAACAAACCAAAGAAATTGCAAAGGAACAAGAGCATCATTTCATTTTGTGCATTGCATTATTCCCTACATCTTTTTGCACTGCAATTTCTTTTTGGAAACTAACAGAGGAAGCCACAAGTAAATAAGACTTACAGAGTAAGCAAAGGTTGGTTTGAACTTCTCTGTAGCTGCAGATAGCAAAAAAGGTCAATTTCTTGAGTCTTTCACTTTAACAACATATTTAATACAGTGAAGTCAAGGAGAGAAGTCCTTCTGCCAAGAAGTCATTTTCTCTTATCAACACTGAAGAATTAGAAAGTTTGGGATTTTTTTTTTTTTTTTAACTGCCAAAATTATAAGTTAACCTGAGCTGTACACATCTTGAGAAGTATTTCACCTGCTGGTGAAGCACTGTGGTAACCATACTTCCCTTATCTCTGACTAGAAGAATTGTAACTAGTATTTTAGTGTTGACACGCTGGTGGAAGAATAATTGATTATACAAAAAAATAACCTTGCATGAGGACTTCAGTATCTCACTAGATTTCAAAACTGGGAAATAACATTTTACAGTTTCAGAAGAACAATCTCCAAATTCATGACGAAAGTTAAAAAAAAATGTATTTGATTTAGTCACAAATGATCTAACAATTTAATATTGACAAGCTCCTTTCTGAATGTAAATCAACTTCAACACTTAATTTAGATGTAGAAACATCACTTGCATAACCAATTCCATCCCACATTTTATACAAAGTCAACATTATCACATAGCAAATTAAATAAAATGTGAATGTGCTGGTGCATTCAAAACCAGCAAACTAAAAACCAAATCCTCTATCTTTTAAGTTGCGTGAAGAGAAAAATCTGTGGTGGGTGAAACTGAATTACAGTTTTATCTCACACGTCACCGAGCCCTCAAATGATTCACTGTTGCTGGAAGCACGTAAAAGCCACCGTGTGGTGTCCACATAAATGACATGCCACTACACCATAGCTCGGGGCATGAAATATTTTCATCTTGGAACAAAGATGGGCAACAACTTTTTCTTGATCAGAATGTCTAAGTCATAAGTACAGGTTATAGCATAGATATCGAGAAACAGTAGACTGGAATCAATCCTACAAGCCAAATTTTAAATCTCAGTCAAGGAGCGGTAACCTTCATAATGAAATCTACGGTTCTGTAATTAGTGGCGCGCAACTACTAATCCCTCCTGGACAGCAACTGAGACTTTTCACTAGCAGATTCTCATCCTGGTTTTGCACTAGAATCACTGCCTGAAAATTTGTCAATGAGATTAACGATATTTCTCCTTCATGCCGTTTAGCCAACTGAAAGTTTACAAATACTGACTGTATTACTATTGTGGTATTTCCAAGCAAATTCCTACACAGGGAATAACAAAAATTAATCTCTTCCCTACACCATAGTACTCATATTTTTATTATTTCGGGGGACAAGCTAATCACAACAGCAATTAGGCTATATTTGCCTTCAATTTGTAATATGAATATGTAAATATCTAGATTGGCATCCTGATAGAAATTAATTATACATTCTTTGTATTGCCCCTTAATTTTATATCTAAGGTAATTAGAAACAAGATTTGCTTTCTATATTATGGAGATTCTAGGGAAATGCAGTTGTATCAAATTTTTGTTGCATAAGATAAGACATATGAACAGCCAAATGAGGTGGTTCACAGAAAGTCATGAATGAGTATTTGAAAACCTTATTTACCAATAGAAATAATACTCAGGATGATACAGCTTAGACTAACAGAAGCACTTCTTTTCCTTCCCAACTTTATTTTTAAAAGCATCTGCCAATGGCACTCATTAAGGAAAATTTATATTAAAAACTGTAACCAACTGTAATCCAATTCCAGTTATTAATGAGTAGCATATGAATACACGCGCTTACAGTAAGATGGCTGCGCATGCAACCCATAAAAGAAGAGATATCAAAATTAAATGGTTTTAAACTTTTAATTTTTGAAGCATTTGCTGAAAGGCACATTAATGATACTATATCAGATTTTAATTTTCAGGCTTCATCTTTCCACTATTTCTCAAATCCAAAATGCCATAATTAGACTGTGGGGAAGGCATCAAGCACATCAGATCACTCTTACAACACAGGGATGCCTCCACAGACAAATTACTCCAATCTACAAAAAAAAAGGAATCTGTGAAAGTGTACTCTCAAAATGCTAACCATGCAAAATAGGGGAGGAACATATTAACTCAGCTCTTAATAACTAACCCAGTAAGATTATATAGTAAAGTAAGTCCACTCTCTGCATACTGTTGTCACGAGAATCACAAGGAAATAAACAAAACTTTTGTTCAGGTAAGTACAACTGAACAATGTACCTGATTCAAGGCAACACGGGCGTGTAATTCTTCCCAGTTTTCTCCTGTAGTGGACCTTCACCAGCAAACAAGTTGCTTCCGTGGCCACTCTCATTTACATCCCTTTGTGTGAAAATACCACAAATTTTAATTCTTATCTGTTAAAGCTGTAGCATCTTTCTACTCTTGTGAATATTGTTCACATTAGCTATTTTATGGGTTACATCAAGTGCTCTACTCAAGATCACTTCAGTCCAGTGGAAATCAGCTTATTCACCCTTGAATCAGCCTGATAAATATTCTGCCAACCAGATATTCAGGTCTGTACCAAGGGGGAAAGCTTTTCTTTCCTTCAAACAGACCAATATTGAGAGATCTGTAACATAAAACTAAGGGGAAAAAGCAGGTTTGGGACCGGGGGGGAAGGTCTTCTCTAACTTCTAGCAATTCTAGCCCTTGCTCCTTTTCAGCACCTAGTATAAAAACATTTAAAAACATTTACCTGTTCTTATGAAACACAAAGCTGTAAGAAACTACCTTCTGTAGAGGACTAAACAGCAAAACCCCAATGCAGTTGAATTTTTAAAAGGGAGACATGAAAATTGCTTAACCAACTAAAGGTTAACTCTGGGACTCTGGGTCACCATCCCGTTTCAAGTCTAAACGTTACCATACTGCAAAATCCATTGTGAACTTGTATAAAGCTGAGAGGTTCGGATTCTGGTTTCAGATGGAGTTTGGAGTTTATTTAGTGAACCTCATACTGATGAGTCAAAGGCTCATCCTATGAGATCTCTGTTTGCTGAGGTCTCAGTGAAATCAATATGATTCTGCACACAGCCTGCTTGTCTGGGAATAGGATGTCTGAGTTCTTCATATTACAGCTGGAGGGAACATACCCTGCATGAAAAGTTGCAGAATTTTCCACAATTAAAAAACAAAAACCCACAACACAGTAAAAATATCCCTTTCTTAGAAAACTACTTATAGCAAACAATCTTTTCCAGACAACTTCATAAAGAAAGACACGAAGATACTACTTCTACTAAAGAATACTAAAGGTATTCTTTAGTAAATTAACTTTGTCCCTCAGCAATTGTATTTCTCTGGAATATATTTCACTAGATTAATCTTGTGGGTTATGCTTTTTAAAGTGTTCACAGGACCATCAATCTCACTCTCAAGCTGCTCTAGCCAAGTAATTCATATCGGCACTGCAGCACCTGCCAATCCTGTATTCCTCCCTATTGCTAATATAACACATGCAGGAATCTTCCTTTCACATTGTTCCCAGATGTTGGTCAGTTTTATGCTGAGTTGATGAACTTTCACTGTTTCTCTCAGAGGAAGATCAAATTTGCTCTAATTTACTGTCTTCCATCAGGCACTACCTCTACTCTGTGTGTCAATCCAAGCAGAATGGGGCCCACCACTTTAAATAGTGCATTCCAGGCATAAGTTATCATGACAGCATATTTTACCCAGAAGTGTAATTACAGAATCTCAGAGATGCTAACTAAGAGGAAAAAAGCTGCATAGCTAAACAGATGTTTGTGCATCTTGCGAAAAAAATTTCCCCACGCTTGCAGAATCAAACAGGAGGGAAAGACAAATCAAAGGAAAGCGGGTCATGTGCATGCAAATATGTGCATCCTCCGTACCACAGGACTTTATCGTGCTGCTCAGGCAGCACCCTGAGCCAAGCAAAAACCTGCTGAATATCACAAAGCCTTTTGCCTCCAGTGAACAATGCCCTCAAATCTTCCCGGAGCTCTGTCTTGAAAGGCTCTAGTGTCTGCCAGAGCACTAACCTCATTTGTCCGTGCATTAAAAAGAAAAGTTAACGCTACACTGTGCTTGTCTCCTGTACTAAGATCCGCAGGAGGGTTATAAAGCATCTGTCAGGACAGGATACAGTGTCATTCATATCATCTAACCAAACTTGCTTCCTGACCAGGCTAAACCACAGGTGTAAACCTAAAATAAAAACACAAATAGAGACTGAGATAGCATGTCAGACAATTACTGATTTACACCACTCTTGCCACTATTGGTCAAATTGTGTATCAGTGTACACATAACGTACAACTCTGAAGGATCCAAGTGAAAATCCTGAGCTTAGCTCCTCTCAGAGAGAGTCACTGATCCAGATTCAAGTAAAATGTTCATTAAAACCCACAGAAGCTCTTTCTCACCTGATGCTGTTACCATGGCATCCACCCTACCCACAGGTCTGAGCTACCCTGTTACTGTTACTTAGTGATCTTGTCTGGTGGGGAAAGGAGTTTGAAAAATCTCTCTGGGGAGGGCTGAGAGGCACTGCAAGATTTGCATAAAGCAATTGACCTTCTTCCTCTCCTTATTCTTCATCTTAATCTGAAGGACTATCCACTTTCCCCAGATCGTATTTTTTTTTCTGGAGGTGATACATACTATTAGCCTCTTTTTGACAGCGAGGAAGTTGGTCTTCCCACCTCCTTGTGAAGTAAAAGGAAAGATATTAGTGACTCTACAGGGTGACAAGGAGGAGGAGCTTACTTTTCATACTCTGAATTTTCCTGTGTTAGATGCCTGGGGTCAAGTAGTCTTAGTATCACCTAGTGTTTCTAAGCCTATACATCTCTGCCAATGCTTAGACTTTCTTGATACCTATTACTTGATACTGGTTTCCTAAAAGTTCCCTCTGTGGTTATCTTCTGCCACGTGAAATGTTCAGAAGAGCTTGTCCTTGGGCAGCAGATACTTCTGTTCCACCCCGAGCATCACGGTGATTAGGTGGATAACCATTTTAACCTCCCAGAGGAGGAAGCAGTGGTAGACATGGTGGTATTTTGCACATCAAAGGGATTAAAGCACTTAGCAAAGGATTAGAAACCTGATTCTGGACCCTCCCGAGCCTACTATCTCCCAAATCCAGCAGAATGTACCAGCCACAGCCATACAAGAGGAGGAAATCCTCTGATTTCTCTAGGCATTTCAGATTGCCTTTCATAGTGATTTATTTGGCTTCTCCCAGATGATTTCCCTATGACTGTTTACCACATTACCATCCCTTGCCCTTTGCTGAAAGTCATAGAAATGGAACATATCATTATATTCAATATCTTGTTATGGACAAAAGGGAAGACGCTATATATAAAGAGATAAGAATTTACTCTTAGTTGAATTAATGTTAAAAGGTCACATAGCCCAAATTATCTAATTAATACAAGAAAACTCATTAATAATAGTTATACCAAAAACTTCTAGGATCTACTAATTTCATTTAATGTGTTCGCTCATCCAATATTCCTCTTTTTCCTAGGGTTGACAGTTAAAGTCTTCCTTAAATAGAAAGAGAGGGAACTACAAGTTGTGAGCAACCCAAGATCCTTGCTGGGAGTATGATGTTCACAGTTGTGGGAGTTTCTTCCTTTTCTGTCCCGTGGTATACTTGGAGTTATATTCATATGTTTTCTAATCACACTCTGCCTCCTTCTCTCTGGCTGCATGCTGAAGTCTGAACGTTGCCTCCCACAGCCTCAACCGACATCAAGGGTTGTTACTTGCAAGGCAGTGCTGCCCCAGGTTTGACAGACCTTTACCATTCATGGTGTTCACAGAGCTTCTGCTCACACAGAGGTGAGGCAATAGTCACTTGGCCACCTGGTCATCGTTAAAGCAATCTGAAACCATGCCAACACAAACCCACACATGTCCTGACACCCTCTACTGTCAACTCAGTCCAATGGCATTTTACCAGCAATGGAAAATTCATGTTTTCAGAGCTACAGCAGCAAACATTTTGACCTTCTTTCCTTCCCTTTTCTCCTCCCTTTTCCACTTAAAAGATAACCTCTATTTATTAAATGTAGTTGCCTCCAGATATGTATACCAGTTCTGGATATAAGATCTATTTATGCTACATTGCTCCTCCTCATGATTTGTAAATCACAAAAATTTGGAGAAGACAGCAGGGAGTCCAGCAGGGAAGCTTTGTCTACATCAAGGAAACAGATCACGTATTTTTGAAATAAAAACACAAAGCTCTATCAAATCTTCCTTTCTTCCTTCAACTGGGCAGATGTGGCAGAAAAGTGGGCAGACAGTTTTAATTGCAGCTGTACTTAGAATTTATTTCCTTAGTTGGTATTCTGAGCTTGACAAAAAAAAACCTGCTAGAGGAACTTGATCATCTATACTGTGTTGGAGGTTAGTTCTGTATCTCTATAACAATCCTTTCTGACTTAAATCTTTAAATTTGAAAATTTATCTAATGCAATATTGTCTTTCTTTTCTCCTGTTGAGATTCACCCATGAAAGAGTGTAGAAGCAATCTTTTTTATAATATACATTTTTGATAATGCATTACCAGATTTCTCTCTTTATGAAGAGTAGATAAGAATGATACTGTCTACGTTATAAATGTCTTATAAAGGCCTTTCCACAACGTGGTAAGTACTGGGTAATGCAAATAGAAATGCTCTTGGATACAAAATTAATCACAAAATTCTTAAGCTGCTATTCCTTTGTCATCTGAATTCTTTTTAAAGACAGCAATTTGGGCAGAATTTTGATGCCCAAAATTCTCTAATTTTCATTTTATCCTAATTCTCTAAGTGTAGGAACATATATCTCTCTGAACATATCTACAACTACTACATAGTCTCATAAAAAATGGTTCTATTAGGAGAAAAGTAATGTTGAAATGGTTCACTGATTTCACAGAAATCAGTTGTGTTACCTTTAAAAAAATACAGGCTTGAGGAAGCATAACTTATAGGCAGAACAGAAAAATAATTCGTCACAATCTAAATGACCAGTTTAGGATTTTTCTTCGTTTTTTGAAAACTTAATGGAATTTATAAAATGAGTTTGCTCCAGAGGTCCTTGATATTTTAACATTCGGAGTTGCAGAAGAGCTCAGGTAAATGTTATTATTGTATTAGATATGCAAGGATTTCATCCAATTCAACAATGTTCTTAGAACAATTAACTAGCTAGCTAGCTAGCTTGTTATTACCCAAAAAACGTCCCATAGACATTTTTTCCACTAAACATGACAAAAGAGATATAATTGACCACACTCATATCTTAAAAATATTAACTGCACTTTGAAGAAAGGCTAACAAACTGAAAATCAGCACTGAAAGATCAACAAAACTCGTCTTCCTAAATGAGACATTTGTCAGCTGTTGCCACTTTTCTCTGCTTAATTTAGCACAAATTGTTATTTAAGGATGTCATGATTGCTGTAGAGTGGTTTATTATTTAAATCGCTATGGTGTTTGAATAAAATACTCAAAATCTGGAGACTGTATATTGCATACATGCACACATGGTGTCAGATGTTTGTGAATCACAAGTAAGCAGCAGAGACTGACACTGACTTGTGAAAGGATTGTGAATCCCTGAAAGAACTGTTGAACATCTTCAAAACCCAAATGAAGATCTTGCTCATCAAATTTCCGTAATTTTCCTTGTAACAATCCAGTAAAATATCCCACCAAGGGTTTTTTTGCTGCCTAAAACTGTGGCTTCAGGACAAAGGTGGGGAAAAGAACTGCCAACCCCCTGAAATACAACCACAGGAGCTGGAACCTGCAGCCAACAGTTCTTGTTCCTGTTGATTTATAGTCATAAAGTTCAACAGTAAAAAGCTTTACATTTATATGGACAATTAATACTCCTCCAGGAAAATTCTGAAGTTACCTTGGCTTTGAACAGTGAAAGATTAAATATGGAAACCTACGCTATTTCAAAACTGTAATATATTTAATGTTTTTTTTCTTCCATTGCATCGCAGAGACAAACTTAGATTCTATTTGTCTTTCCTTCACTGGCATTATAAAAGTGTAAGTGGGTCCTCATCCTTCCCCCAAGAAATAAATGACTTTTGATCGCTATTGAAAGAATTCATCCCACACTCCACATTTTAGGATTTTATATATACAGTATGCTTATTTATACCCCAGAACATTTCTAGTTGACTTCTCACGAGGATATACTATACTTACAGCTACCTCAGACCCCGGGAACAAGGGTAACACTCCAGTGCATGGTCACAGCAGAGCTGCTTCCCTGCATATCATCTTCTCAAATATGTTTTTGGGTGCTGAGATTGAGCAAGCTCTCCAGACCAAACACACCTCACTCCTCACTTCTGTTTATGGGTTTCTCTGCTAAGCAGTTGGGGGCAAACCATGGCCGGATGCCCAGGCAGCTGCTGCCTGTGACCAAGCCACGGGGCGTGCTCCGTCCCGTTGCTCACAGCTCCTGAACACCTTTGGAAGTGAAATGCTGTGGCTGCCCCTGAGCCGGACATACCACTTCACACACTTCTTTTCTGGTAGAAATCATCTTCTCTCTTGCCTAAGGCCAACATCTTTTTAAACTCTAAGCCACTCTCTACTTTTGTCATGCCTAAAATTGACCCTCCCTTCAGTACTAAGCATCTTGAAAAGCATAATAACGAGGTCTCCTTAATGGTTAGGACTATTTCTGTCTCATTTATTCTAAATTCTGAACTGGAAGCTCTGAAAGTCTGCACTATGTGATTAGACTTACACATTTACATGTCCATGGAGCAGCCCCTCATGCTTTTCAAAATTATATCTTTATCCAGATTTTGAAGCATACTTAAGTAATAGCATCACAAGATGTAGGAAATTATCAATAAACTTAGACTTTGGCTATCACTAGAAGTAAGTAACATGCCAACAATTTCATACATAGAAGAAGAAATAAGTGATGTGATTTCTCACATACATAGATATACGCATTTTTTAAAAACATCTTACTTCATATGGGTTATTTATACTGAAACTACAATGATGGCAAATACATCTAAGATCAGCTTCAACCTCTAAACATTAGATTGTTAACTTCCAGTTTGCTGAAAAAATACTTCATAATAAACACTTCAGTCAATTCCTTACCACTCAGAATGATTTAAGCATGGGAACTTTAAGCTATCTTGAGATCTCCTGGCCTTTACCTTTCCCAGACAGAAAAAGTGTTTACTGATTTCATATTTCTAAAAGAAAAAAATATTTCAGTAAAATATCTAAATAAAACTGAGAATTAAATGTGAGATTTAAATAGCTGAAATATTTCTGTCTTTTAGAACCCGGGAGCTTTTATTAGACATTAACTGGAATGTTATCAAACATTTTGCAGGTTAGAAAAGATATGTGTTCCTTTATGAAACATGTTACTTTGTTTATACTCTGACTCGGATTTATTAAGCTCTATCACCCCACCTTGAAATCCACAGAATGGTTAACATAATTCTGATTTTCTAATTGTTCTAAAATAGCATGAGCTAAAAAAGAAAAAAAAAAATTTCAATCTGACAACATATTGCATATAAATATAAATAAATTTATTTATTTGTCTATCCAAGACTTCCATTTAGAAAAAAGGAATTAACCAAACATACCAAGAATAAAATAACACAGAATTAATAATAGAATACTGAATTCATAAAACCAAGATTATCACTAAACAGAAATACTGTTCTATGGATGCCAAACTCTGTTCATTATGCATGTGAACTAAAAGTACTGCATTTCTATTAAAGAAATTCCCCTTTAATCCTCAAAGGCACTCTATGTGGTACGGCCAGCACGATGGACCACAATGGAACTCCAGGATCTGCAATCTGTCCACCACTGGAACCAAGTCACCAGCAGCAAAGATGTCTCGTCTGTAATTCCAGCTGTTCAGGTAACACCTCTTCTCAAACACTGGATATTGCAGATCTAGCTTGGTAAGCAATGCAGGAAGCACTTCTTGCCTCCAGCGTTCCACACACAAACCCCAAACGATGAAAAGCTGATGTATGACTGACATTGTGCACCTTTACTGTAATGTGGACAGCAATTCCTACATCACACAGGCCTTAAATTCCAAAGCAAGGCTAATGGCATCCACATGTATAAACAAAAAGTATGTATCCTAATAGTTCAGGTGTTACTAGTTTTATTCAAGTTTATGTAAAATATCTCCAGCGGGCTAGAATGTGGTTGTTTCTTTGAAGGACTTCAGCTAGCTGAAATAAGCACAGAGACTCTATTTTGCGTTTATATTGCTGCATTGCTGGACAAACCACCTTGATACATGCAAAGAATGACAGAAACTGCCTCTATGTCATCCAACTGCAGACGGATACAAAGCAGGCATCTATACCCCAGTCAGCTATTTAAATTTCTACTACAGTGAATGGAGACCTAGATGTCTCTTCAGTGGCCTAAACCAGCCGTCAGCAGAGGACCATCACTGTTAAACCAGTACCATCAGATATGCCCTGAGACATCTGCATGGCAGCAAGATGACACGAACTGCAAGCCTCTGGATCAGCCTAAAGGCTAGGCAAAATGTCCACAGGCATCTCAACTAGTACTAGATGTCACCATTCAGGCAACCAAACCCAGCCCCTAGTCAATACCGTCAATAAAATTTAGAGCACTACCCATCTCACCAAGTACAGGTGTCTACTTGAGGAAGAGATGGCACATTAAACCCCATACCGAGTGCACTGAACAGCCCTCCCCTGACTGCAAAGGGAACGTAAGGGGTCTCTTGCAGACACAGTCACTACACAGCTGAGCTCTCCCAGAATTCTATCTCATTTGAAAAATATACGTACATTTATGAAAGACAGTGTCTATGACAATGACAAAACAAAGTGCTAGCCTGTTTCAGCATTGCAAACAACACAACTATTTTTATCCTATTAAAAAAAAAAAGAAAAAGTAATTATAAATGCCTCTATGCATTTTCTTAGCATTTTGGTCAAATTATACATCTGGTTTGTACATAAAGGCAGTTCATATAGGTTATTTTCCAATTACAGTCTCCTTTGAAAATCTCTGATTTCACCTACACTGAATCCATAGATTCTCTTCCTGATACTTAACCTCACCACCAGGGTTTTTCTCTCTCACAAGATACAGTTCTGTTGGTGTCTAGGCAACACATTTTGGGAATGATTACCTCCCTGCCTTGTGACTTTTACACAGCAATACAGTATCTGTTATTTTAGGTTTCCTGTCCTCTGACAACTAAAATATGGGTCCAACCGATTTGCTTGACAGCAGCACAGAATTCCGAAGGAATATTAAGAAAAATTATGATAATTAGATGACAAAAAGAAAACAAATTTAATTGATAGGAAAGAAGTACGACATTTATCTAAGTCAATACGGCATGCAAACAAAACAAAAAGGCAAATTCCAAATTACAAGTGGATGAAATTTTGTATTACTATGTTATTATCACTTCTTTAAACACTATTATTTCTTTTGAAATAAGAACTCCAAAGCGTGATAATACAGTGAACGCAGAGATTTCATTAGTAAAATGGTATACAGGAGGGAATTATTACTTTCAAGGCATAAGTTCTTTCTACTAGCCTTATAAAATCCAGAAAAAGTGAACTTTAGGTTAAATATCTCAGCACTAATGACAGAAGAACCAAGCTTGAGAGGGAGGAACAGAGGAAGGAATGCAGGAAGGATAATATGCTAAAAAAAGTATTTCTTTTATAAATGAGTTTTGTAGCAACTTGTAGTATTATGAGCTATTTTAAATGTAACTGTGAGCTTTTTCTCTGCTTCACCTTTTATACAGTGTACTCTAAGATCTGAACAACACATTGTCATTTCAAGTGAAAATCAGAAATTCCAATATATATGTGTTTTATACCAACACTGGAAAAGTTTTTATTTTCAGTTGACATATAACAAAACCAAACTTTGAAACCATAAGATTACAAACAAAATAATACCAACTCATGATTCTCAAGGGGTCACCTACTTATACACTCCCTACTATATATCCTTCTATACCCATTCTTCTTTGAGATTAAATACTTTATTCCATAATTAAGACACAGCTCTCCTGTCTAGTATTTTATATATTTTCCATGATATTTTTTTATTTGCCTTTCACAGCAGGATGGATCTTTCTCTTTTTCTACAGCATGCTCACATCTCCTTACTGTTAGGGAAATTATGCACTGCTGAATTTTGAGCACAAGAAAGTGCAGGTTTTTGGTTAGTTTTTAAGAAACCGGAGAGTACCATTTCTACAATGTATAACACATCAACTGCAATAAAGTAATACCTGAGTCTTAGATTGCTTGTTTAGGGACAACTATTACATCAAATACTTTCTGAAGTTACTTCTGTAGAGCCAAAAGGATAAGGCTATGCATGGATCCCAGTTAGGAATCAAAATTTTGCCTCTTCTCATGCTCATCTGTTATGAATTCCTGCCCATGAGAAAATTTGAAAGTGGTTTTCAGCAAGCAGAGTACAGCAGCAATGTCTTTAGGCTTGTTCTAAGTGTTAATGAGTGACATAGAAATAGTTGGTTTGAACTATTTACAGGCTGGACCAAATCCAACATCTGATTATTTTCTCCATCCCACATGACAAATTCCATAAAGTGCCTTTCTGTTATTTTGGACTTCCACTGATAAGTCAGTTTTACATAATTTGTAAAGTGAAGGAGTCATACAGAAGTAACTCTCTGAAAAATTGGGATGGCTGTGGTTGACTGTGCTCTGCCTCAAAAAAAAAAAAAAAANAAAAGAAAAAGATGTGGTTATCTTTATTTCTGAGAAAAAAAATAACGTATCTGGCTGCTACCTAATGCTCACTTATTCAATTTCTTATGGAAAAGTAAAGATCATGTTCCAAGAAATAACGAAAATGAGGACCTGACAAGATGCATTAGAACTGTCCTCCATTCCACCAGAACAAAGGAGGAGTGCCATGAATGATAAGTGCTTTAGTTTGCAAAGGATAAATCCATTGATCACTTGGAACATGATTTAATAAGTTTGCAGAGCTTGATAATAATACAATGCAGAAATGTCACATCAAATTACTGTTATGCAGTAAAAGGAAGTTTAACATTTTGCTTAGAATATTATCTTTTAGTAAAAAAACTACTTTGGGGAAGTAGAAGCTAGTAGCTTTTAAAGAAAGCTATTATTAGTTCTAAAGAGAATCTTTTGGAGGACCTCTGAACAGAGGATTTGCTGGTTTTGTTAAAAAATATTATGAGGGAAGCTTGGGGCAAAACAAACAAACAAAGAAAAAAAAAAAAGCAAACCAAAACCCAGGTAAAGACTAGTGAAAGACTATGCAACAGCTATTGTGGAAATATTTTCAAAACAGTAATATAAACAATTAAGAAGCTAGAGTTGACAGCACTTATATCTAAATGAACAAGCAAAAATACAACTGAAATTTCTAAGTGAAACTTCATAAAAATATTTAACTCACTTTCAAAATACTCCAACCCATAAACACATCTTCCATAATTAATACCAGTGTGTTTTAAATGGCTAGGGATTTGGGCTTTGGTTGGGATATTTTATTAATAATTTTGCAAATTTGTACTGGAGTTTACAGAGTATACATAGGAAGCCCAACTTGTATTCCATTGCACCTCTGTCACTAATAGCCTTTCTTTTTTTCCTTTGAACCAAGATCCTCACTCACTTCTATTCATGCAATCACATGAGGTTCATCATCTATGCATTCATTAAGATATAGTTCAGATTGGAATCTTCTTCTGCTTTCCTTTCAGTAGGGTCTACAAGCAAAGTGGTGCTGGCCAAAGGTAGATTGTGGCTACCTAAGTTTAGACTCTAAAAAGTAGTTACCTGCACTCACAAGTGCTCCTGAGCTCCATTGTAGTCAGTGGTAAAAACGGGTACTTTAAAGGCTAAATTCAATCTCGCCGATGTCAGATGTTTACTCCAGGCTAAGGCAAAACACTAGAAATTCTTCCCCCCCATTGACTGTAAAGGAAATTCTAGGCAATCAGCTGAGATGGAGCCACATACCATGAATACTCCTACATGTGGTAATGTGAATCTCATTCAATACTTTATTTTATATACCACAAATTATGCAAATTGAATTAAATTATGAATACTCTTTGTTTTCCAAATAAAAATGTAAGCCTAAATTTTATGATGGAATTTTTACATGGAAGATTGTTTCATGAGAAACACACGTAGAAGTTCATTCAATAACACTCATATTGCATCCAGCTTGGAGTGTCTCCCCCAACTGCCCCACCCCACCCAATACTGGAAGACCTTGAGAGATGAGAGTTTTTAATGGAGGGTCACTGAGTTAGTCGGGTCTGAAGCACCTGCCCTGTGAGAAGAAGTTGGGGTACAGGCCTTGTTCAGCACAGAGAAGAGACAGCTTCTGGGGAACCAAACAGCAATCCCCCAGTACCTGTGAGTAGATTATCGGGAAGATGGTGCCAGGCTCCTCACAGCAGTGTCTGGTGAGAAAGTGAGGGGCAATGGGCATAACTTGAAAGAGGAGAGGTTCAGACTGGACGAGGTAGAAACTTTTTCACCAAGACTGCCAGGGACTGGCACAAACTGCCCAGAGAGCTTGTGCATGCCCAGAGGTTTTCCAGACCAATTGGATAAAAAGCCTTGAGCAGCCTGGTCTGATTTCACAGCTGACCCTGCTTTAAGCAAGAGGTTGGACTAGATGAAACTCTGAGGTTCCTTTCAACCCAAATTATCCTATGATTTCAAGTGGCGAATTTTCATTATGACAGGCCTAACACGCATATTTCTGGATCCATACAGCTGAAGAAGACAACCATCTTATAAAAAAAGTCAGTGAAGTCTTAGCTAGGATGTGTATTTTTGAACCAGACATTTCTGATGCACAACATTTTGACACGTAAGCCCAGAAATAGCTGAGCCATCATCATGTGTTTTTACAACACATTAACACAGATTCATGTACTGAAATACACAGAAAAAAATGTAAGAAACAGCTTTGACTTTTTTGTTTATAGATATGCACAGCATGAAAATCTAGAGATTCTCCTAGAGAATTTTGTTCTTTCTGCATTTTAGAAAGGTCTATGGTGCCTTGAGGATTGCAAGACCAACTTGCTCCTTATAGAAAGTTAGTTTGTAATACAACAAGATTTCAAAAACAAACCAAAACAAAATCAAACCCACAACCCAAAAACCAACCAAAAAAAAAAAAAGCGGCACTTCAATTGTCACATATTGTAGATCACTCATAGCAATTATAAGAGCCTGCCAGTATCATTGGCCCAGACACTTCAGTTGCTCAGTGGATTACAACATATTCAGGACTTACACATTCTTTTGTAGCAAATCCTCCTTCTTGACGTAGTGATGAGAGATTAGCCCATTAATTACAACCTTAAAAATAACGGTACCCTAAATCATCTCTTCTCTTGCAAATATCTATAATCATATATATTACAAACTTTAATCAGGTAAGTATTCTGAAAGTTTCTGAATGATGAAAACTAAATGAATGCCCCACGCAAGACCAAAATATGCACTACAAAATGAGAAATTCTGGGGAAGAACCAGTGTTTTCAGCAAGCAGACACAAGAATTCATAACTAAAAGATGTTAGGAAAAATAAAAGCATTGAGCAAAATTTAATAGGAGACCAGTCTCTTCACTGCTTTATGACATGTAGAAAATGGAAGTACATTTGAGAAGATACATTGATTTGGCAGAATTTAACATCTACTTTGCATTCACATTGTACAGGTATAACTGATTAAACTGAGAGCAAGTGAACAGGCTATAGCATTTCCTATTTTTCATTTCTACATATTTTTCATTTGTATATTATTCATTTCTGCAGTATATGTGAACAAGGTGCAAGAGAACCAACTTTCCAGAAAGCAATGCTAACATAACTCTAGCCGTTTGAAAGACTGGTATGAAATTGACATCATAAAGTTTTAATGATCAAAGAAATATTCAACTGCTTAATATATGAAATAATTCAGATATTTTTAATGATTTACTTTGTTGTTCCCCAATACCCGTGTTCCGAGTAAAATCATTGCTTAGTTTGTGTTCTCACATCATTTGTGATTTTACATAACTGCCATAGCAGTTATGAACAGTATTTTTAAGATGAAACATCCTGGTGGATTTAATCTTTTCTTGCATAGAAATACTCCTGTACTTTAGAGTCACCAGGTCGCCCTTCTCCATTTCCTTACAGGTCCTACAATAAACTAACTTTGAGATTAGGAATAATACCAGAAGAATTCAAGATATGGGTGTAATATGAAATTAAAGAGAAGCATAATCCATTTTTGTTTTGTTCTTCACTCCTCTCCTAGGAAATTCTATTTAATCTTTTGACTCCTGAATATAGAGTTTAGTTTTTCAAAGACTCCTCTGTGACAACTCCAAGATATTTTTCTGTGGTGTCAAAATCTAATTCAAAGCTTGCCATTTGGTGGGGTTTTGTGAGGAACTACACAACCATACATACACAGGTAATTAGTTGACTAACTGAGGTTATTTCATTCATAAAAAATTAATTCCATCTGTGATTTTACCTCCCATTCACTCAGCACTCTCATATCCTTCAACTATTTTTCTCCTTTAGCTTCAAAGTAAAATCTGCTGCAATGTTTTGTAGCACGTGAAAACTTCAGCAACTCATTCTTCACACCATACGCAAGTCATTTGTGCATGGACATAAGCTCAAATCTTGGGGGAACCAACTGACAGCTTCTCTGAACTGTGAAAAAAGGACTATTTATTTCAGCATTTTGTTTTTCCTGTCACCTAACTTCCTTCTTATCCAGCAGCAGCAATGTTACATTGAGCGATGTATCATGGGTCACATTAAGAGGAAAAACTAAACCTGAATTCCATTTCTATATGGTCTGTTGTGGCATTAAATTACATGCAAGTGTACATTTGGTGACTCATGCTTATAAGCAGAACACAATGTCTTTGACACTTAAGTCAGTGCAAAGGGTATTTTCTCTACCTTATTTGTATGCTCAGCACTGACTGTGCTACAACAGTCTTAGCTAAAGGGTCTTGCCTGTGATGTTACTGACTTTTGCATGATCAAAAACTAACCTGAAGCTGAAGACATGACATAGGGAAGCATTTACTTATTGGTCCATATTCTGAAGAACTAATTACAACAAATATTTATTCAGGTCTTTTAACTATATCTACCCTTATATATTCCCCCCCTCACAAAGCAAAAACTCGTACAACCTAGAGTACTATAATTTGCGATTTGTACTTGCTCCTCTTGAACCATTTAATCTTCAGTAAAATAAAGATAAATGTATATTCTACAAAATTCTCATTTTTCATTTCACTAAAGTGTTTGGAAGAGTTAGGTGCAATTTAGAAAAAAAAAGTTGTCTATGCAAAGCTTGAATAATACCTTATTCTGCTTTTGCGACTAGAGTTACAGAAGATAACAGATGTGTTACGTACAAAAGCATGTATGGGAGACGCTTTTTAAAAGTACCAGCCTACTTTCAAAGAAGGATAAATCTAAGCGGTAGCATCACAGAAGTTTAGGTTAAGAGGGACCTCTTGAGTATCTAGTCCAACCCCCTTTGCTCAAGCAGGGTCAGCCACAGCAGGTTGCCCTGGTCTGCATGCAGTTGGGTTTTGAGTATCTTCAAGGAGGGAAACTCCACAACCTTTCTAGGCAATAAATAAGAGCACTTTTTATTATGTTCAAATGGAATTGCATGTGTTTTAATTTGTGCCTATTGCCTCTCATCTTGTCAGTCAGCACCACTGAGAAGAGCCTAGCTCTGTCTTCTTTACAGCCTCCCATCAGGTATTTATACACACTGATAAGGTCCCCCTGAGCTTTCTCTTCTCCAGGCTGAGCAAATCCAAGCTCTCTCAGCCTCTCCTCATATGGAAGATGCTTCAGCCTTAGACCTTAGCTCTTTCCCAGTTTTACCCATTTTCTTCCCCCCCCTGAAAAAAGTCACCTTCCTGTAGGCTTTCTTCTCTCCTATCTGGTTTCCTGGACATGCACTTAAATTTCCCACAGACAAGCATGCTTCTTCATCTCCTAAATATTGTGACCATAGCATTACTAAGACAGATACCACACTGAGACAGTGAGGCAGACTCTGCTTCCCTCTCACCACTGATAGTGACAGGAAAAACTGGAACTGCCTACACAGAGACTGACCAGCCACTATGGCCAGTCACTTATTTAAACTAATCACATCTGTGAGGCCCCCGCTACGGAAGTCAATTTTACTTTCTTTACTTCTGCTATGAAAAATAATGGTCCTAAATTCCCAGGTAATAGCTAGCATTTTCATCTGCATAAATAAAATTTTTCATCTGCATAAATAAAATTATGATGCTTTAGTACCATTTTCGTATGTTTGAATGCATATAAATACTGCAAAAGAGAAACGTCCAATTATTGTCATGTCCTCCCAGCGCAGTCATACCACTCAAGACATTTTTAATAGGTTGTTTACAATGCTCTAAACAAAAACCTTTAACTAAATCCTCTGTCACAGTTTGAACTGAATAGTCAAAGGGTTTAATCAATCCTCAGATGCTTCAGCATAGTATAAAGTCTCAACATCAGTTTAAATCTGATGCCATCTGGTAAACTGAAAAACGGAATTAAAAGACCAAGAAGCACATCTGACTTAAAAGATATAAATTGTACCCCTTCAATAAACCCGAAAAAGTATGGCCATACCAGAAACGTCAAAGATGTTTGCACAAAAAGCTAATGCCAGCACAAAAAGCTGTTTAATGACAGAATTCATTAATTACTCCAACAAGCAAGCACTATACTATGAAACCTGTGCTATGAAATCCCTGTTTTGCCAGACCAGGCCTATCAAAAGAAGACCCTTGAAGACTAACATTTTTTTCCTTGGATTACATAGGGAAGAGATTATAAAAGCATGATCCTGAAAGTTACCCTTAAAAAAAAAAAAAAGGAAAAGAAAAAGAAAGAGAGTGAGAAACAAATTATATGGAGAGCATCTATTCGCTACCAAGTTTTATGGAGTGAACCGAGCATCACTTTTATTATGATCTCTCTTTTAAATTCACATACAGTAATATCATCTTTTGTACTAAGGTAAGTAAATAAACTGCAGAGATTTTTGTCCTTGAGCATGTCTCAAAGAAGCCACTCTGTTTCTCCAAAAGAAATTAAACCAAGCTTTCTGACTTTTTAGCTTTTAGGATGGGCAATTTATATTTGCAATTATGATCAAAGACTGCATTTCCTTTCCAATGAAGAGCAGACAATTGCTCTCCTACACTCAAGCTCATTAACACTTCCCCAGAACTCAGAGCCAGACTGTGGAACCGATGCACAGATAATGCTGCAGCTCAAGGGGAAAGTGCTCATCTGAAGGGTGTATACGGCTTATTGGTATGACTTCCAAGCATCTCACAGTCTTTATTCTGAGTAAGGCTAGTGTCAATTTTCACATTTGCTCTGGACGATATTGGAGCAGACTGAGGTTATATAAGAAAGCATTGATAAAGACTGGCGGAAGAGAAAAGCTGAGATGAGACTGAGTCTAACGGAACTGCATAAAATAACATCGGCAGGTGGTTACGCTCCACTTCGCCTTCTCATCAGGCTTTGTTCACTGATTTGCAGCTTCTCAAGACCAGGAAACAGGCAATTAATTTAACCCAATGCAGTTTTACCTTCTATGCTTCCTAACACCTCCTTAGAACACAAGCTATACCAATTAGTGTACTCTAAGCACTTCATGAGAAGAAGTAAACACTGAAGTAGTTAAGAACTTAAGTGGTCATAAAGAAATGCGTAAAAGACATCTGATTTACAACAGCTGCTTTATCAAGTCTCTCCTTTAATGTAATTTCATTCCCTTTTCAATCTCTGGTATTTCTCTTTTTAAGATGCAGTCAGCTGCAGCCAGATGTTGTGGGATAAAGCCCGGAATGACTTAGTCTGACTTCAGAGCTGACCCTGCTCTGAGCAGAATGTTGCACAATGCAACCTCTTGAGGTGCCTTCCAACCTGATGCATTCACATTAAAATTAATACAGCACTTTATAAGAGGTATTGTTTCTGCCTCTGCTGAGAAAAAGTCATAAAAACAAGTGTTCATTATTGCTGGGTGGGTCAGACAGCTATTCGTTGAATCAAGTTTATCATATAAACCAAATTGTGATTATGAAGAAGGCAGTGCTTTAATTGCACTTTCAAAGAAATCATTATTCAGCTACAGGACAAGTGACAGTAGCATTTATCACCAGAGGAAAAGTGATAGCAGCGTTCAAAATGGAAGTTATTTTATCTATTTACTGAATGGAAGATATTAACAAAAAGAAGTGTTAATTGTTGAAAGACTCTTTTTAAAAATGGAGTTTCATGGTGCAGACTCAAGGCTACTGCCACACAGCACTGCATGCAAACAACGGCAGGATCTTCAGAGTAAGATTCACAACAGCCCAGATGAAAAGATAAAGCTGCTTAAAGAAGGCACCAGATCACGCTAGGTTTTCCTGAAATCCTACAGTCAAATACCTAATTCTAGGCTTTAGGGAAGCAGGACCACTTTGCCAGAAGCAGCAGCAAAACAAGTAATATGTATTAGGTCTAAATAAATGTAGCAAGATTTTAGATACCATGACAAGGGGCTAACAGATTTATGCTTGCACTGCCTGTGGTATAAGCATGAGATAGCTTTATTCAAATGCTCGAGAGCCATGTCATTATCACAGCATGTCCCAGCAGCGAAATAGGTCAAACTTCCTCAAGCATGGAGCAGCACTTAAGATGAATACTTGGTTTCAAGTCTGGAGATGTCTTATCTCTGGACAGCTCAGGGAATGAGACAGCACAGGTGGTATCCATTTGTATATGTTCCTACACCCATGTCCTTTGTGGTCTAGTGACTAGGACATATACTGCTCCTACCATACAGAGGGAAATTTCAGTGGTTTAGGTTGTCGTGCAGTAATCGCTGGTAAGTGACTGGTAAATAGTAAATCCCTGGTACCTTTTTAACAGGTACCTAGCAATATCTAGGACCAACTACCTCCATCTCTACATATAAGAAAAGCATTGAGTCAGATCAAAATTTCAGTTTAACTCCTTTATCTGACTGTATTGAATGGTATTGGGAAACTATCTTCTAAATGTTTGGGCAAAGGTCAATTCCAACCTGTATCACCCTATGGTACTATGAAGAGAGGTGAGGTGTGCAGCCCTCCCCGCACAAGGCATGGCAATCTCCTTGACAGTCTTGAGCGCTGCGTCCATCCACAGATTCTGAGTCTGATACACTAAATGTTGTATCTTGACCTAAGCCACATTTTGCCATGCTGTATAAGGTCTTTTTGCTGTGTCACAGAACAGCATAATCCAGACACTATCCCTTCTATACAGAGAAACTAATTTTTCATAGACTCTGGCAAAGCTACTTAAAAGCTTAATACTAAACTTTTCAGAAGCGATTACTGAGATCTGGGTGCCAAACAGAAACCATAACAGATGCAAAGAAACTGACTCCAGAGTACTAGGTGGGCTCATCCCCTGGAAATGTGCTCCAGTGAATTAAGATGACATTGAGAATTTCTGTGCTCCTACTGTCAAGTCAAAAATAGAGAGCAAGCTGATGTACTTCAAAATGTACTAACGTGGTAGCCAAAACACAACATACTATAAGTAACAGCTCTTATGGCCCTCTAGAGCACAGTTACCAGGCATAAATTATAGCAAAACCCATAATCTGTGCCAGAACTTCAGTGCCGTAAGTTGTAATGAGACAACTAGGAGCCTCCAATTCCTCTTAATGGGCAGAGCTCAAACTAAGTCAAATACTCAGGTCATATCCCTCCCTTCTAACTAGAACAACGCCTCCCATCTGTAGTCCTGTCCAACACCTGGAGGGTTATGTCTCCTTCTCATTAGCCCCATCCCTGTACAACACCCATTATGTTCTTCACTAGCTCTTCTTGACAGAAGTGACACCTTCCCACCCCATCTAACCACCAGCTTACACCTGTATTCTGTAACTCATTCTGGGTAGTTAACCAAAGCATCTAATTCCTTTAACTGCTATGAATCGAATTTCTTCCTGCATTCAGTTAGGTATCAGAGGTATGGCTTTGTCTTACCACTAACAAATTACAGTCAAGTGGCTTCACTGTCTTTCCCAGAAACACATGCATCTTGCCCTATTCTAATTCCATTTTAGTCAGCTCCGAGCACATTGCTTTTAAAGCTTTCACAACACTGAGTAATTGTTAAGGAAAATAACCAGAGAGTGCAAAGAACACAAAGTCTAGAAGAAGCTAATTACAGCATTACATCCGACAAAAGAGGACATGTTCATTTGTGAGGTGACCTGTACAGATTTCCTCTGTGAGCTCCCCACAATGTTTCCTGCATACAACTGCATAGTAAGTGGGCAGAGACAAAGACTGAAGATATTCTGTTGAGAAATCAGTGAAGCTGAGTCAGTATCGGGTATTTACTATTTGGCAGAAAGCAGACAGCTGGTTTACGCCTTTGAGAAAGCAAAGAGAAAGCATCAGCAGAGGTGATATAGCCACAGACAGCAAATGTAGGATGGGTAGCACAGATCAGAAGGTGCTGGACTCAACTAAATCATTACATGCACGAATTCATAAACACTAAAAGCAGATATCTTTTCATAGAATCATAGAATAATTTGATTTGGAAGAGACCTTTAACGGTCATCTAGTCCCCTGAAGTGAGCAGGGACATCTTCAACTAGATCAGATTGCTCAGAGCCCCATCCAACCTGATCTTGAATATTTCCAGGGATGGGGCATCTACCACCTCTTGGGGCAACCTGTTCTAGTGTTTCACCACCCTCACTGTAAAAAATTTCTTCCTTATATCTAGTTTAAATCTACCCTCTTTTAGTATAAAGCCATTACCTCTTGTTCTATTGCAACAGGCTGTACTAAAAAGGCCGTCCCCACCTTTCTTATAAGCCCCCTTTAAGTACTGAAAGGCAGCAATAAGATCTCCCTGGAGCTTTCTCTTCTCCGGGCTGAACAACCCCAACTTTCTCAGCCTGTCCTCATCGGAGAGGTGCTCCAGCCCTCTCATTATTTTTGTGGCCCACCTCTGAACTCGCTGCCAGCGCACACTGCCGGCTCATGTCCAGCTTCTCATGCACCAGTACTCCCAAGTCCTCCTTGGCAGGGCTGCTCTCAGTCCCTTCACACACCACCACCACAACCACCACCACCACGCCCCCCGTTTTGATACTGGGGGTTGCCCTGACCCAGGTAGAGAACCTTGCACTTGGCCTTGTTGAAATTTATGA
Source organism: Anarhynchus alexandrinus (assembly GCA_008711295.1). NCBI lineage: Eukaryota > Metazoa > Chordata > Aves > Charadriiformes > Charadriidae > Anarhynchus > Anarhynchus alexandrinus. The sequence continues at coordinate 476,143 of VUYV01000263.1, forward strand.
GGTTCACATGGGCCCACTTCTTGAGCTTGTCCAGGTCCCTCTGGATGCCATCCCATCCCTCAGGCATGTCAACCACTCAGCTGGGTGTCATCCGCAAACTTGCTGAGAGCGCACTCAATCACACTGTCTATGTTGTTGATGAAGATATTGAACAGCACTGGTCCCAATACAGACCCCTGAGGGACACCACTTGTCACTGATCTCCATCCAGACATTGAGCTGCTGACCACTACTCTCTGGATGTGACCACCCAGCCAATTCCTTATCCACTGAACAATCCATGGAGATATGTTTCTGGAAAAAAAAAAAAAAANAAAAAAGGGTTCCCAACTCTGTATTTCCCTTATTTACTGTTTATTGCTATTCATAGGTTGTTTGTGTTTGTTTGTTTCTTTTGCTTTGTTGTTTTTTAAAAAGAATTCTCTCTGTTCCCTTGTTTGACATGTTTCACTGTGAGTAAGGAGCATCCACTTTTCACCTACAGCAGGGCTCCGGGGCTCTTCAGTTCAAACAATCTGTCACAGGTTATTGTATTAGAGCCATGAGATGCCTGGCAAGCAAATAAAGGTCACACTTCACCATGAAATATTTATAAGAAACATACCTGCAGCATAATCCTTGCACTGAATATGCATCCCAGAAATGGGACGTGGCTCCCCCTCATAGGCTGCAGAGTAATGGTTATGGGTCACCCCATCAGGTTGCTTGCTTATAACCAATGCAAAGCCACCTCAGAATGGATATATAAAGGGGACTCTTCACAGATAAAGCCATGGATGGCGACTCCCGTCTAAATTAAACCTGATCCAAAGCACAGTCCCCGGACTGCACTCGTCCACCCCGTGAAACTGCTTGAACAGTTTCTGGAGCGGGTTTGACCTGGGGCACTCTCACACCATTCCCAGGCAAAGCGAGGGATTGCTCTACATACGCACCGCAAATTTAACCACGGCATTTTAAAGAGTAAGAGAGTTTCAATGGCAAGGACAGAAGCTCCTCCGTGGATGGCCTCAGCTGCACAACACAGGTACAGGCACAGTTAATTACAGCACAGCATAAGACATCAACTGTCTCACACCAATTTTGCCACATAAACCATTTTGGAGTTAACTTAGAAGCTGCTCAGGAATCTCAGTGTCTAAAGGGATAGGGTCTAAAGCTGTAGGGGCATGACAAAAATGCAACTTTGTCGTGGTTTGGGTTGGACTGGCCACTGGGACAAATGACAGATGCTCTCCCCCACCTCTCTCTCCAAGGAGAGGAGGGAGAGAGAGAAAGAGGCTTACGAGTTTAGAAGAAACTAAACTAATTTAATGAAAATATTAATAATAAAATAATGAGGAAAAAAAAGATATATAAAAATCCAGTACCGTGCTCCTGGGATGATGATCATGACACTGGCTGGCACTGGGGAAGTCCCAGACTGGACTCAGCAATGGATGGAACTGAATTCTGGATCTGGATTCAGGAATGCACGGATCAGGACCAAAGGCAGATAGATCGGNAGAGTCCTCCTCGGATGCCAGCCATTGAAGGAAGAGGGCTGACCCTTTGATCCCTCAGCTTTTATACTGAGCGTGAGGCAGATGGGATGGAATATCCTGTTGGTCAGTTTTGGGTCTCCTGTCTGCTCCTCCCCGCAGGTGGGACCCCTCTACACCCTTCTTCTTCAGACCCTCCAACGGAGAAAATAACAGTCAGCTGCCTTGGGGGTTACAGGAGTAAGTGTAAGCATGAGCCTCTCTGCATACCGTACCTTGGCATCACCTATAAGCATAGGTCTCACCACTCCGAGAGTGAACAGTGCACAATATGACATTAATTTCAGAGAGTTCAGTTAGTTAGAAAAGACTTAGCTGCAAAGTAAAATTGCTGAACAGAAAATTGGTTAATTGGTTCTTTTTTACCTCACCCCAGGACAGACTTACATCCCTTTATCGCTTTGGGAGCTCTAAAGTGCTATCATATACTGAACACACTGAACAATCATGTCCGATGTTTCTCTGATTAACCTACCTGCTGGTTTTGGTTTAATCTTTATATCATACTGCAAGAAAAGATGAGTAACTTTGTATTCACTTGCTGATTTTTGCAATATACAGTAAAAAATGAACAGGGTCAAATATTCAAAATGAAAAAGAAATATTATACCCAGTCCTGGGGCAGGAAAAAATAAACCTGGAAGTTGCTACATAATTAAAAACACCCTACACTTGGGAAGGAAGGAGGGAAGGAAGGAAGGAAGGAGCGAGGGAGGAAGGGAGAAAGGGAGGGAGGGAGGAAGGAAGAAAGGGAGAAAGGGAGGGAGAGAGGGAGGAAGGAGCAAATGAAGGTCACACTTGTCACCTAACGTCTTGCATATGCAATTTTTAAGTGCTTGACTTTGCAGCTTGTAATATTCTTTCAATGTACCTTTTTTATTGTTTATTTAAAAAAATAGACAAAAATTGTACTGACAAGAACAATTTTAGAGGAAAAAATGCATTTAAAACCAGTAATTTCTGGCTGATAGTTCACCTTCAAATGGCAAGAAATCATCAGGAAAAAGCTCTGACTATAGAAAATGAAAAGTTTACCTGAAGGGGCTGAAAACAAATCCAAAACAAAGGAAGCCGCATGGTAAAAATCAATGGAATAGATAAAGAGAAGAAACAGACCATGCAGACTGGCAACACCGGCAGTAAGCAAGTACAAACGCAAAGGCCAGAAAAACCTCAAGGGAGTCTGAGGAAAAGAACTTTAAACTGGGCACAAGGGAGGCTGGCAGAGCCTACCTACGTATGAATAAAGGACCTCTGCCTACAAAAGTGGATGCTAGGAGAGTATCAGGGGAAAGTCTAAAATATTTTTTGCCTGTTCTTGCTCTTCCTTTGGCATCTGTCAGTGATGGAGACAGAACTCTTTGCTCAATGCACCTTGGTCTGATTCAATACCATCACGTTTATGTTCGTGCAATCCCCCTGTATGCAGGCTGAAAACCAAAAAGGAATACTTTGTATAGAATGGGTGATTATGGCCTACTCTGAAACCATAAACAAGCCAGCCTGACATTGCCTTATCCAATTCTTCAGGCAATGAATTATTAATGCCTTGAGAACTGCGTAAACTACTACACAGAATTTGCACACCCACACACACAGAAGCATGCGTATGATAGATGGGTAGAAAACAAGTTTCCTAGCTTAAAAATGAAGAATCTCTCTGGAAACATGAAAATTTTTCTCCAAACCTTCATCATTTTCTGTAAGTCAGTTTAGTTAACTTTTCCCCACATTATATATATGTATATATAAGGGTGTGTATATGCATATATAAAATTAGATATTTAAAATATGTGTTTAAAGTTATTCTTAAAAGTTAGAAAAACGACTAAAAACATGTGAGTGGGATTTCTAGCAAGGTCACCTGGTGCCCTGTTGGTGGAATAAGAGACTCTCAACAGCAATGAAGTGGGTGTTTGCTGCACCTTTCCAGCTGACTGCTGGGAGACTCTTACGGTCTTCTAGTTTGTCCCAGCAAAGACTGGGCACTATTCCGCCAGACAGCTTCTGTCATCCTGTTTATAATGGATGACAGGAAAAGTCTCTACTCTCATCAAGAAACAGGCAACTATGTAAAGTACCACATGCTTCACCATTCGGACAGTTTGTTCTGTTACTGTTTCATTTTTTAATTCCTTTTTATTTATTTTTCACTAGAGGATCATTCGGTGACTGAGAGATAATGCTCAAAATGCTCATCAAAAGGCTCCGCTCTGTTTTTGGCTGCATTCTTGTCTGGAATAGCTGTTCCGAGCACAGGATACCTTCCTACCTCTAAACATACGAGCACTTCTTGCTTAACAACATGTCAGTTATCATGGTTATTGCTGTAGTCAACAGGGAAATTCACCTCCAATGGACAAATACTGACATCCTAAGCAGATCAACTGACTTTCTGCAAAAATGACATCTCTCCATTAAACACACAGAGAGCACCTTAATGAATAATTAAGGCAAGATGCTTAACGTTTTCATGGCTAGAGGCAGAAGAGAATAATCTGAGCTTCAGACAGAGAGACCAGAGTTTCATGTGGTATGAAGCTTGTTACTGAACGGCTGCTGTCCCCAAGGGTAAAGGTTCTTCTTTTAACATCTTATGTGATAGGCTTCTGTTGCAGGCTTTTACTATTTCATTTACAATACTTAATTTTGACCTGTTTAATAAATTGTCAAGCTTCATAACAACAACCTACAAATTGAAGAAGTAGTTCTACCACCTGGAGAAATGACCATGTACGGTTCTTTGAGTAGGCATGAAGCTAAATAAGAGACACGTATCAGTTTCTTCTCTGGTCTGAAATGCAGATATTTTAGTTCTAATAGGACAGTACATGTAGAAGAACCAGATCAAAGTTTAATGCAAGGAACCTGTGGCTAGAGAAGCGAACCTCCTTGTCTATATAATTATCTATCTAGTTTACAACATCCTTTATTAACCTGTTACTCACAGTTGCTACACTGGATGGCATTTTCTTACTGCTGTTACGAAACAAGAAAGGGTCTGTTTCTTTCCAGAATAGCCATTGTACACAATTTTAAACACAGGTTTTGCTCGAGCTGAACAACCAAAAGGAAGGACACCCGCAGGTGGAAGTGACTGCCAGAATGTCATGCAGAGAAATGACATTCAAAAGGCAGCTCGTCAACAGTTCTAGATGGCAGACAAGCACGATACTTTAGGGCATCGACAACATTGCCCATCTCCTACGAAGGCATCATTGCCAGAACATTTACCTAATTTAAAAATAAGAAAAATTCACCTCAGATGGGTGACAAACTGGAAAGTCTCTGAATACAATCCACGGTTTTCATGATTATGAAGGCCCAAATCAATACAAAAATACACAATTCTCTAGGGAAATGATTAAAGCATGCATGGATATTCTCACAATTCAATAATTACTGAAGTTTTCTCACCTAGTTAATAAATCACTTAGTTTATGACCGTAGAAGAAAAGCTCTGCCTGGTTTCCAGTGATGCAGGTTTGTATGTCTGTAAAACAGTACAGTCTTAGACTAGTTATTTGCTGTTGCACCAAGAATCTACTAACAGTTACAGTATCACACTTATACTAAGATTAAGAGCAGAAATAACACACTGGGCAAGGTGCCTCAGCAGCCCTGTGTGTTATATGTGTCATACTAGTACTCAAAATACATAGAGAGGCTTAACTAACGAGATCTCACAATGCAAGTGCAAAACGTAAAATACATCCATTCAGTTGGACAGAAAATGAAGATATAGTACAAGCTTGGCTTTTTTCAAGGATATTGTTTACATTAAAACAAAAGCTCTTTCCATTTCAAGAGGGAAAGATTTCCAGTTGACTTATCCCTAATAATGTGCACATTTAAAATGAAATCATCAAACCCTTTATGTCCAGGAAATGTCAATGTTTTCACATTATAAATGTAACATTTACAGCTATGTACTTATTAATGTTCAATTTCTTGTCTGGTATCACTGTGTGTTTTGGGAGAGCTATGGGGAAGACTAGGATAAAGGAACAACTGCTTCAGTCCTGCCTGGCAGTTTCTACGCTCTTATGAAACTATCATCTGTGATTATCAGCCTGTTTTTAGATATAATCTACTGAGGGTAGAATGTGATTTACAATATTAAATGGCATCATTGCAATCATGTAGCTCAATTCCCCTGTGCCCCTTTGAAAATCTGCTCACTTTTGTACTTAAAGTCCTCTTCCCCTACAGAACAGAGCATTGATTCCTCTTCTTTAGCGAGATGAATCCCTTCCCACGTGATTTCACATGTCAGTCTATTCTAATTACTTCCAGCTGTCTCTGCTCACCCAAGCACAGCGCAGGCATTCGAAAGGGCTATGAGATGCTTTCCTTTGGAACTCCACTGGATAGGAAACAGATTCCTTTGATGACTCTAAGACGCAGATAAGGAGAAGACATTTCCAGTATACTAACCTGCTGTTGACAGAAATAATACTAAAAACATAAATGCCTGTTATACCGTCTGACCTTCTATATGCTGGGTGCTTTCCAAACCCTTTTTCTTTGACTGATTTACTGCTGCACTAAGTAGCTCGTCAGAGGAAAGCCAGTATTGTTTCCTACTGCCGTAACAATGTTGAACAAGGTCAGGATTCAAATAAAACCATGGGGAAAAAAAAATAAAAATCCCTCGGACTACATGGGAGCATGCAAACCCTGATTCGGTGTCTCTGTCTGTGTGTGTGATTCTCCTTATAGGGGATAACTGATTTTTTTCTTCTGAAATATTTTGCAAAACATACCCATATAGAGTACATAAAAACACATACGTACATTATTTGCACATATACATATATGGATGTTGCATGTATATATACACATATGTTTAATTGGTTTGAACATTTCTCTGACCTCTGTGGTGTGGTAATAGCTTTCGATTTACAATCATTTGTGAATGTTACGTATGTTGATATTCTCCCGTAGTTCACCATTGAGACTGTTAAAATACAATCAGTCCTAATAATAAAACCAAGCAGACATATTTGACGTAACAGAATACGTATTATTCTTATTACCTTTTTTTTGCTCTTTCTACAAAGCAGTATGTAAGCAATCAGTTTTGCCACAAAAAAACCAAACCCAAAACTCATTATAACTCTTAGTTGCAAATGCTGCTTTTCTAAATTGTGTATTTTACGTATCCTAAACAGCACATATCATGTGCTTGCATCTTTCACTAGAACACCTCCTTTTAAGACTAAACACAATCAATAGTGCAAATATTCAAGTTTGTTTTAATACCACTTGCAAGTTTTTATGTTCACACACTTACTGCAAAAATAATTGGGAAGTAAATTAATATCTAAAATGAGTGGCTATATCTATATCCTCCCTCTTTCATATAGAGACCAAAAGATATATTATGTAATTGAATACAGACATACAGTTTTACATAAGTATTTTTTCTCAATTTGAAGAATTTTTTTTTTAAAAAAAAAAAGAGATTCAGCAGAGTAATAAGCTGATTTTTTTTTATGGTGGTCAGTTTCTTTTCTTTCACTAAAGTAAAGTGAAATAAGAATTTTTATACATATATACAACTTTTCCAGGAAGTTAGAAAAATGTACTTCAANTCACTAAAGTAAAGTGAAATAAGAATTTTTATACATATATACAACTTTTCCAGGAAGTTAGAAAAATGTACTTCAAAAAGTAGCCACTCTGGTTTCAAAATAGGGTACAATATTAATTTAAAACCAATCAATTTTCTAGATTTTTACATTTTACTTATACTCTTAATACCCATTTCCGAGAACTAAGTATAAAGCAGCTGTTTTCAGGATTACTCCCCACCAGTTTTATTAAGAATGTTGCTGATTCTGCTCTCTTCTATGATTTAACATCTGAGCTTTTCTTTTCCTTCAGTCTCCCAAAGGGATAAATAACAGTATATTTTGCAAAATGGTTTGCTGTCTCCATGCAGATTTTATGTTTATTTATTCTTTACTTCTTTTTGACTTGTACAAGAAAAACACTACGAATGTATACATACTATGTATACATTACTGCATATTATGTGATGCATAAATTACATGCACTGTATAGATTACATGTAATGTATACATTGCATGCATGTGTATGTACATATGTGTGTACATATGCATATACACACAGGCACACACAGCAGCAGTACTAAGACATTGCATTTAACTTCTTTGGCTTCATGTTTTTTTCCTCAGACAAGAAGAGAAGCTCACTACAATGCTTTCCTAGCTGTTTTTTAAATGCACAGGTATTTTGGGCACAGGCAGACGAGGAATGAGAACACAGCAGGGAAACTTCATCTGGGATGATCACAGGTTCTAAACACCAAGGGAAAAAGAGATCCTCACTTCATGTAACAGGTTCAGCTCCAAGAAAATTGCGGAGTGACACCAGCTGAGGACCTAAGACACTCACACTGATGAAAGGCAACTGCTTTAATTCTGATATTATTTATCTAAAATTATCAATTAAAAATAGATTAATTTCAACTACTACCGAGAACTACTACCCTAGGCAGGCGTGTTGATCTGCTTGAGGGTAGGATAGCTCTGCAGAGGGATCTGGACAAGCTGGACCGATGGGCCGAGGCCAATGGTATGAGGTTCAACAAGGCCAAGTGCCGGGTCCTGCACATGGGTCACAACAACCCCATGCAGTGCTACAGGATTGGGGCAGAGTGGCTGGAAAGCTGCCTGGCAGAAAAGGACCTGGGGGTGTTGGTGGACAGCCGGCTGAATATGAGCCAGCAGTGTGCCCGGGTGGCCAAGAAGGCCAATGGCATCCTAGCCTGTAACAGGAATAGTGTGGTGAGCCGGACTAGGGAAGTGATCATCCCCCTGTACTCGGCACTGGCGAGACCCCACCTTGAATACTGTGTTCAGTTTTGGGCCCCTCACTACAAGAAGGACATTGAGGTGTTGGATCGTGTCCAGAGAAGGGCTACAAAGCTGGTGAGGGGTCTGGAGGACAAGTCTTATGAGGAATGACTGAGGGAACTGGGGCTGTTTAGCCTGGAGAAGAGGAGGCTGAGGGGAGACCTTATCACCCCCTACAACTACCTGAAATGAGGTTGTAGAGAGGTGGGGGCTGACCTGTTCTCCCTGGTGACAAGTGATAGGAGAAGAGGAAATGGGTTCAAGTTATGTCAGATGAGGTTTAGATTGGATATTAGGAAAAAAAATTTCAATGAAAGGGTTATTAAACATTGGAATAGGCTGCCTGGGGAGGTGGTTGATTCGCCATCCCTGGAGGTGTTTAAAAAAAGGGGTAGATGTGGTACTTGAGGACATGGTTTAGAAGTGGTTTTGTCAGGGTAGGTTAATGGTTGGACTTGATGATCTTAAAGGTCCCTTACAACCTCAGCAATTCTATGATTCTAAGTAGGTCTAAAGCACTAACTCAGCTTAAGAGAGTTTTTCTACATACAGCTACTTACACAGTAATTTGCACCCTAATTTTAAATCTCTCATGCCCCAACTTCTTATTTCTTAAAAGCAAAATAACTGTAAAACTAACCTGTACAGCTACCATATCACAACTATATAAACTTACACATTCAGCTTAGAAACTCTTAGCCTGGAAAGCAGCAACTTTTTATCAAACTATCTAAATATGTCAAAGTCTGTAACATATGTTCCAAACCTTACCCTTGAAGGATGTGCCATAATCCCCCATTTTAGGGAGTAATACTCAGGCACGAAGGGCGTTGGTTATACTACTACTGGTATATAAATCTGCACAGCTAATTTATATTTAAGCCAAGTAAGGAACCAAATATAGTCAATCCTCCATCTAAACCCATGAAGGGCCCGAGCCAGTATGCCTGTCAGCACTTGGAAAACTCAGTGCAAATTGCAGTGACATCTTGGGCTTTCTTACATAAGACCACAAGAGGAAAAAAGCAAAACCTGTAGTCTCCAATTTTATGTAGTAACTTGCTGGTTAAAACACTTGGATACTTGATATGGGTGACCCAGATTCAATTCTGTTCTCTGCACAAGCAGATTCAAACCCACACTTACAGAAATTCTCTAACCACAAAGGTGAGTGACTGTATAGGTTTATGTCACCCAGAGTTTGTCCACTGTAGAGGAGTCAGAGGGCAATCACGACATCGCTCCACTTGTGTACAAGATGCTCAACTGAGAAGGGGTGCATGGGCTTGTCTCCTTTTCCTACCTTACATGCCAAAATCACATTTAAATCTTAAATGGCCTGCCCAAGACCACACCTCCAAGCTATGGAGAGTGTTTCTTTTCCGTAAATGCTGCTTTGGCAAGATGTGATATAGTAAGGGGTGTAACAACCTTTTTCTTGTCCTCTCATATTGACTGTAATGTCAGAGTAATACCAGTGACGTAGCGGAAGTACTTATAACTTACAAGTGTAAACACATGTAACAACACAGCTAATACATATCTGACATACGTATCTGTTCATCCTTAATATCAGTGGTTGTCCACATTATACTATCACACACATCCTAACCTATATAATACTTACAATGATAATGTAAAGAATATATTGTAAATTAATTCAACACAACAACAGATAATTAGGGGATCCAAAGAACTAACCCACAGCAATATTCTTGGAAGAAATACTCATTTTCAAATCACAAAACTAGTAAGCCAGTCACAATGTATCTTTACAAGGCACCTGAGCTAGATCATAGAATCATAGAATGGTTTAGGTTGGAAAGGACCTTGAAGATCATCGAGTTCCAACCCCCCTGCCATAGGCAGGGACACCTCCCACCAGACCAGGTTGCCCAAGGCCACGTCCAGCCTGACCTTGAACACCTCCAGGGATGGGGCCTCAACAACCTCTCCGGGCAACCTGTTCCAGTGCCTCACCACCCTCAAAGTGAAAAACTTCTTCCTAATGTTCAATCTAAACCTGCCCTCTTCCAGTTTGAAGCCATTCCCCCTCGTCCTATCACTACATGCCCTAGTAAAAAGTCCTTCCCCAGCTCTCCTGTAGGCCCCCTTTAGGGACTGGAAGGCCGCAATAAGATCCACCTAAGTGCTTAAATCCTACCTATCCCAAATTACAGTGCCCAAATCCAAATTCATATTCCTGAAAACTCAGCAACCATTGAACTCCAGAATAATCTGACTGTTCACATAGTCTCTGGAGAGAGAGGATTTTAAATCCCTCAAGATGGAGAAAGGTGTAAGCCAGACTCTTTGGTATCCTCCAAACCTGAGCACATGTAAAGGGGAGGCCAGCATGATCACTATACCAGGAAGAGAGAAGACCAAAAAAAAACTCCCAACCAAAACCAAATGGTGATTATTTCCCACCAGTTGTAGATTTCCTTACTCTGTGCCTTTAGGCAATGGGAAAAAAAATAAGCAGCCTACTGTAAGGGACCAAACACTGGAGCACACATTTTCCTGAAGTATCTCTTCATTTGGCAAGACACTTGTGCTGATCATCATTTATCTAGGATCCAAACTCTGCTCTGTCAATTAGGTTGTGGTCTTTTTGTTTGATTGTTTAAGAAAACAGCCAGTGGGTTTTCTAACTCAGCCATTTGTTCTCCTTCAGCAGGAGTTCTTTGTTTGCTGTAACGCTTGGTAAATTATTATTAAGCACATTCAATAATGGGTTGGAACTGTGGTACAAATGCAAAAGCAGAAGTGATTTCTAAGTGGGTGTAATTACGCGTAAGCAACTCTAAATGGGTTTTATCTCCAGTGCATCCACAGGTAACAGAAAAGAGCTACAACTTGTGCAAATTAACAAAAAAACTCAGAATGAGTTGGTACACCCTGAAGTTATTTGCTTTTCTCACTTCACTTTTCCAATCGACATGCAGGTTTTGCCACTTCAAGCTTTATTCTGATTATGGACCAGAAGTCAAAGGTGACAATTAGGATGAGTAACTCCCTGCTACTGGCTGGAGTTGGACATGAAAATAGCAACAATTCAACACATCACAGAATCCGTGACAAAACTTCTGATAGCTGATTTCATGAAGTACCCAGACTGCATTTGGCAGTTATAAACTAGTTCTTCGAGAACATAAAAGGCAAACTATCACTACAACAGAGGAGCTCCTGCGAAGCAAGAGAGCAACAACTCCCAACAGCTACACATTCCATGGAATGAAATAAATTTCCTATCTAGGAGGTTGGTAGATACTATTGAGGTAGGAGGGAAAAAAATCATTAGTTGTCCACTGGATGCCAATTTCATAAATAATGACAGTTCTTTTATTTCTAGATAGCAGGGCATCATCACAAAGTAATAAACATACATATAAAATACTAATTTGTGTAATATATTATGTCTTTGGTTTTATCCTGCCATTAATTTAAGCTACCATGAAGTGACTGAAAAATGCTACTATCCCAATTTGCTAAGACATCAGGTTTCTATTCCATACACACAACTGGCAACATACAGGGTCAGGAGGTGGCAGAATCTTGCTGTGATTGTGCAACAGCTAAACTCAAGCATGGATTACTGAAAGGGTAGCAGAGCAGAGTATAGCTATCCATTAACAGTGACAGGTGTGATATTATGGTATGGTGTTGGTCTCTACGTTACACCTTTGTCTGGAATGGGATTAAGTCCTAAGTATCATCCTTTGAAAGAAGAGTGTTTTTCAAATAACAAGCTACCCTAAAAATTAATCGTGGCTTCCGAGTTTTGAAAGCCAAGACTACCACTAAATCAAAAGCTTTGTTTTATCCAATGCCTCTTCTCATTCATCAAAAGAAAGTGACTGCTTGAAATAATCTTTCATTTACAATAAATCTAAATCAAGGAAAAAATCCCCAACCTTTAAATTGAACTCTGAAGCATCATTTTTTTGTTAAAATACAGCTTCTTCTTCTGCATGTCACATTAGATATACTGTTACATTCACCCTAAGAGATTTTACTGCTCTTTATGTAACTACCTACCAAGTTCACTAGATAATTTATCAACCATAGTGACAACCAAAAAGACTTTTTTTTTTTTAACAATGTACTAACAAAAACGTCAAACTCACAGTCTGTGTTATAATTCTATGTGTATATATGTGCTACTATAAAGGCTATAACATGTTATTATAAATGCTATGGGGAATTAAAAAACAGAACTTCCAAAATCACACTGAACTTACTGTGTTAATAGTCTTCCAAAAATGTCAACACTCTCTGGGTGAGAGTGGAGAACTTAACTTACTCAAAATACTTTCGTATCCCAAATTGAATGACATGAAACAGTCACTTCTTTTTCCCTTTATATGAGTAACTCCAATCAGGATATCGATGTTTCGGTAGTCAGGATGAATATAGGTTAGGAATACACAGCTTATACTTGCATTGAAATTCTTTTTAAGACAAGTCCATCTTGTGAAAACTAGCTTTTGAAACACAAGGAAAAAGAATGATTTGTTATGGAAAAAAACATTTAATTGATGAGAAAAAAAAAAAAAACATGGAAGTATTTGTTCACATTTTCACCACAATGCTGCTTATAAACTTTCCTCCCCAAAGAACAGGTCAGACTATTCAGAGAATCTAAAGCCACCATGGACAAACGTTGAAGCAAGAAAGGAGAAGACCTGCCATAAAGTGTTGATGTAACACTTTTGATTGGAGAAGTACTCATCTTGATATACAGGTTAAGAGAAGTCTTCATGAAAGCACTCTCAGTGCTTTAATGCCCATAAGAATCACTGGGCATTCTGTACAATAATCTTTTGCATAACTGGATTATGGTAAAACCTGAAATCATTCTACACCATTAAGCAATCTGACACTACACCATTATATCTGAACTTTAAGAAGACTATTTTTCTATGGAATGCCTGCTTTTGTGTTTTGTTGCTGTTAAAAGGGGGGCTGAATATGCTAATTTTTACTAAAGAAGTGCTTATCAGCCATTTGTATCAGATTTGTATTGAAGCCACATTATGTAACAAAAGATGAAACTTCTCTAATCTGGTTGTTATCTTGTTTAACATGCAGTTACATTTTGACTAAAATTATTTAGCAATTCATTTTATTCTTAATTCACAAAATACAATAGACTGCTTTTTTCCATCTTATTCTTTTCTCCGCTCATATATACATACCTATGGCTTATCTTCCTCAGTAAGTACAAAGACATATTGAAGTACGCTTCCACTAACATAATGCATCAATACTAACTCATACTTATTCTGTTACAAGTATTATAAGTAATTTCACTTGAAAAACTTATTTTTTCCTAGATTTTTTCATATTGTATATACAAAGAGTTTATTGGTTGAAGTGATAACAAAACTGCTGCCAGGTTTGCCTTCTTCAACTCAGCATCTACACGCTGAAGAAAAACTAGTATTAAATAAATAAACTCTAAAAATAGGTTTTACCAGATTAGAACATTAGTCTATATTCATTATGGTTATGATTAACATGTATTTCTTTCTAAAGTAATTTCAACTTCAGAAATTTCCATTTCAGAAAACGTTTTTCTCACCTTTAAAACAAATTGACCTCTGAATTAGAGAGGTCAAAATGAATAACTATGCCTGATGCCCATTAAAAATAAAATTAACTGATACTTTCAGAAATCTGTCTAAAGATACCTACTGGATGCCCTGCAATGTAGTTCTGCTGGTTGGTAAGTATTCCTATAATTCTTTCTGGGTGGAGTGACACTCTCCCTAAACTGTGTTCGTACATAATGGTGATGAAGATATTGATTTGATCTTCCTTTTTAAATCTGCTGAGGAATCTTCTCTTAGATTAAGGTCGTAATCTGTTCTCAGTGTTATCATATTCATTGTACGATACAGAATTAAATAACCTCATTAGTACTTCACATACTGAATAGCAGGAAAAGATACTGATCTGGTTTTGTCTAGATATTTTCCCCTTCCTAGAAACTCGTTTTTAAAGAGCCAAACTGGCAAAGTTACTGTCCTCATAGACAGAACAAGCAGCACATCTCATTCAGTTTTGTAGAACCAGAACCAGCATCCCTGGAGCTGGGGGTAGCAAGGGAAGAGAGAAAGCCAGCGACTACGTAAAGGCAACTCCAACAGCTTTTGATGTCATGCTGAAGTTCAGCTAATTCTTTACTTGATGCAAGCAAAACACACAGCAATCTCTATTTCAACTATCCTTTCCAGACCTTCTTGTCTTTCTAAAGCAGATTTTTAAACAAATTTCAGGACTGAAACTGTTATCTTCATTGAACTAGGTAGGTGCCTACACAAATATCCAGACCTAGAGTCAGTTTTGCTTTCTTTGTTTCCAAACTGTGTTCAAGTTACAGAAAACAAACATTTGTAACACCATTCCCAATTTCTAACTTACTCTTCCACTTAATATCTCCTGGGTTATTTTTCTGGGGTTTTCTTGTTTGTTTTTTGTTGTTGATGGTGGTGTTTTGGGTTTGTTGGTTTGTTGGGGTTTTTTTTTTTGGGGGGGAGGGTTGAGATTCATCAAAAGCAATGGCAAAAAAACTATGGATGCTCAACAAAAAGCATAGGCTGATGCACAGGTTTCAGTGATGGGACAGCATTCTACCAAATGTCTGGTAATTTACAAAACTGACCAAACAGTAGATCTTACTCTCCCTAGCTCTTTTAACAGATGGCTGCATGCTTGCCCAAGTGATTTCTAGTAAAACTAGTGACATCATATTTCATCATCTTTCCTTTTTGAATTTGTGTTCGGGAGAGAATTAGTGGAGCACTACAGTGCCTAGTGCTAGCCAGCTAAAACACACCAGACCAGTTCTGTGTGTTCTTGAATGCTTCACTTATGCAAAAGTTTGTACAGTCTATAGGAAAGATGTATCTCCCTTCACCTTGCTGTGTCTAGCAAGGTCTCTGTCTCCCAGTTAGAGGCTTGAGCTATCAGCATACTAACATCAATCCACCACATTCATACAGCGAGGTTCATGCTACTAAAACCTGTCTCTACAGGTTTGTTTGGTTTGTTGTTTTTTTTCTTGAATGACAAATCTCACTGGTTAAAACATTCTCTTTTTTTTCAAATTATCAATTACTGACATAAATTTACTCAACAAGCAATGCATGATTTGGGGGAAGCCCATAAACTACACCATTAGGCTATCAGGTACACTTTGAAAATTGAGTAGAAAGCACGTAACTATTTCCGCAACTCAACTTGTATTACCATTACTGTCATTTCCGTTAAAGAAGAAACATAGTCGGTGTATTTTTTGCCATTAACTTGTATAACAATTTACAGATATTTAGTAGGAAATGACAATTTAGTTTAATTCCAATAGCAACACTGCTGGAATCGCTCAAAATTGCATCCTCCCAAACAATTCTGCAACAACTACAAAATAAATGACATGGCTCCCCTTATCCCCTGTAGGACTGGAGTGACCCATATCATACATTTCTTTAGATAAATTATTAGACTTACACTGTATCTGCTGAACTGTACCAAGAGATGACAACATCTAATACATTCAAGATCTCACTTGCCACAAGTTTATTGAGAAATGTCAGCTCTTTAGTATTTTGAGAGGTTTTATTTCTCTTTGAAGGAATACTACTTATTGCCTAATCCCAATCTTATACTAAGTATCTCAGCAAATACAAATGCTGGCAAATGTTTATCTAATTTCTCAGAGCAAACTGTAAAAAGATTACGCATAAAGAAAAAAGACAAAAGTATGTTTATGGATAAAAGAAGAAGGCATAGCATAAAATAGCTTGGACAGAAAATAATATTTTAATAAAACTGGAATATAATGTGTTACTGGGGTTTCAAGTCATTAAATATTCATTATTTTTGTACCTTGAGAACTGTTGCACTCCCAAGCATATAAAATTTCAGTCTGCAAGCTACAATCCTAGGTTAGAGTAGATCATCTCACTTCCCTGAACTATTATGCCAGCACTACTAATGATTTCCTTGATAAATGCTTCAAATGAAAAACTGTAACATCTATTTTTATTTATTTAACAGAAGAGCTTCTAGCTTCAGTTGTATGGTTTGGACTGAGAGAAATTGAGAACAACAAAATACAGCAGCACGACACCTTGGCTATTTCCTTGCCAATAAACTTATCTCTACACAGTATAAAGCACTGTACTCTGCTGTTAAAGCCAATAGCAGATGATGATGCTCAATAATCAATCACTCCATGGTTGATCGTTTAATACCTCACCTGGTTTAAAAATGGCTATGTCATGTTATTAAATGCCAAGTCATAAATGTGCTACTTAAGTAATATAAAAAGACAAAATTTAAATCCCGAAGATTACTATAATCCACTGAGGAATGTTTTCAGATTTTTTTGGTTTTTTTAATAATCCACCATTTCATTACCTAGTTGCAAAAAAAAAAAAAGGAACATCAAGGAACATCTAGTAGCTTGTAAGGAATATAAAACTGTAGACTTTGTGCTCACTGGTACTGCTTTATGCACATCTGCAAATATGAAATATGTACCCAAATGAGATTTGAATATCACAATCAAATATCACAATCAAATATCACTTTATTTCCCTTCTAATCACATCTAGGAAAGGCTGCAAGGCATTGCAGAAGGACTTAAGGTAAAATGAATGGAGACTATAAAATAAAATGAAGTTCAGAGTACATGCAAGGAAACACCTGTTCTCTTTATGTCAAATGAAAACTGCATCACCAAAAATTGGGACGCCAAATATCAAAACTAGTCAAAAGAGTAAGGACAGTGCTTACAAGGTGCAAGTAAAGATAATCAAACCACAGATTTCTAAATCTGTTCCAGAATATCCCTGAAGGTGGCGTAGAATAAAATAAATAATCATTATCTGGTTCCAAATTAGTTTAAAAACACCCAGGAAATAAACCTGAAGATTAATAAAGATATCTGAATGATCAATCGCTCACCACCAGCGCGTAGCTAAAATGAGCAAAACCAAAAGGTTGATAATGAAGCTACTATAAAGCCAAAAATAATAGTTTATCATATCAAGCCCAAGGAAGCCCATCACCTGTAAACTCCCCGCAGCTCTCTGGGTTCAAACACAGGGAATTAACACCCCAAAATAGTCCAGAAAGAGGTGATAAAAAAAAAAAAAAGTTTCAGTGGTTGTAAAGACTCCTACACACCGAGCCTTTGAACGGGCTGGGATTGCTTAAAAAGGAGCTGAGTAATGCTGCGTTCACAACTGATACAAAATGATCAACCAAAGCATCAGACCTGGCTCCACAGGCAAAATAAACAGTTGCCCTTAGCAACAGGCTGCCAGGAGCAGCAAAATGGCTGTGGTCCTCCTGCCTGCCGGCTTTGTGCCACAGCCTGGGAAAGTCACCACTGCTGCTGGTGCTCCTCTCCTCCTCCTTCCTCCTGCTGCTCCACCACCGGGAGCAGCTCACTGGGGATGCAGCGCTGGGCTGCTCTCACTCTTCCCTCCTCCTCCTGTCTCCCTCTGGCCCCCCTTTCTTAGAGAAGCAAAAATCTGCTGCCTGTACATATTCTGGTGGAAAAAAAAAAAATGCTATGAATTTACACTTTCTTTAAAAAGGAAAAATAAAGGGCCACCTCATGAAATTCAGAAAAAAGCCTAGCCCTGGTACATACATACATCAGTAGATTTCAAAAAGATAATCCAGATCATTTACTAGCAGAACATATTACCAAGCTTTAAAGAAGATTTTTACATGGACAAAAAAAAAAAAAACAAACCAAAACCAATCACTATGTTTCATTCTTATTCACTAGAAAACAAATGCGCACAGTAAGAGAGAAACTCTGGTAGCTCAGCCACAAGCTCTTCACTAGCAGCTGCAATCAAGAAGAGCCACCTGTCCCGAGGGCATAGGGAACTATCACCACAGTTTCTTGAACCCCATTCTGAAATACCTGGTGAGAGGTTAGTCATGAACAAGGTTGGGTATTGTTCGTCATGTTTTTTTTTAATACCTGTGGTACACACAGAAATAACATCACCTTTTTCCTTTCTGCTGCTTCTTATTCCAAATTCCCTCCCACTTTATTGCTTCTTCCCATGATCATTTACATTGGCACTCTCCCATCTCAGCGTACCTCAACCTCTTTTACACTCCTGGTCTATCAGGAATGACTTGGTTGCACGCTGAGCGAGCTAAAGAGACCAAAGGCCTGGCGTGCCTGGTTCCTCATGGAGCTGCTCTCCTCAGCCAGCCCCCTTCCAAGAAGGCAGCCAACACCACTGTGCGGACCAACACCACAGGAAATAAAACATGGTCAATGCATACATCGCAGAAAAGACCTTCAAAGTCGTTAACTGAGATACCAGTTAAGGATAAAGCTAACCAGATTAATTTCGGTGCTATTCAGACACCATAATACATTTTCAACCTGCACCAGAAGAACCAGAAAAGACCGCTAAAAAATATAGCAAGAATTGGAGGAAAACAAATAAAGAGAAACCACTGAAACAGGACAACTAGAGATCTTACAGATCAGCCAAAATCAGGCGGTTCCTTCACTTGTTTCAGTACAGATATCTCCGTGGCGGTTTTTGAAATGCCCTACAATACCCTCCCTGGCCTCCAGCTGCTGGAGAGCACGTGCCCGATCTGCCAGCCCCTGTGACTGTCTCGCACATCAGGGACATTCTGCTTGAGGCAACTAAACTGAACCCATAATGCTCATCGGTAAAACAAGTTCACGTTATAAATAAGTCAATTTTAAGAAATAAGAAAACGATAACTTTTTCATTAATAATATTTCTTTAGGGCTTCCCAGTCTTCACTTTCAAAATATATCACAGTTTAGAACAGAAGGGTTTTCTGTCCTAAGAAAGTGTGTATTAGACCAAAACCACATCCAGAATAAGACTATCCTGAACGAAATAAAAGAAAATTAAATAAAAAAGAACAATACAGGAAAAGCCCTTGAACTGAAATAAACAGAGTAAGAGATCCATCACCAGGTACATAAACAAAGTAGAGAACTAGGAAAGATATGTTAGCAAGAGGCAGCAATGCGAGAGGACATTTATAAAATTCAGCAGATGGACCCCAAACCAGCCACTTTTGCACACACAGATTATTATGTCAAACTGATTGTTTCCAACTCTGTTCTTGACATTTATTGTCTTTATTCAACTAACTGATCTATATGAACTAATATAACATTAAAAAACGTCTGTTAAGGGCCACCATTCTTCTTCCAGTGAAAGCTGAAGACACTTAGCATTTGGTAGGAGAAAGACCCCATGTAGAAGGACAGACCAAGCACAAAACTACAGATTTGCAAATTCACTCTTGGCGATCCAAGGCAGAAGAACATTGACAAAGCTGCCAAGGTTATTACAAGTCTCACACCTTTATTCAATCACTACAACCAGAGGTCTGCACCCCTCAAGCTGTGCTTAACAACTAAAAATTGTCATAACTGAAAAAGACAAAAGCACAAATTCTAACAAAGCTTTAACCTGAGCAGCACACAAGAGCTGAGGGAAATGCTACTAAAACCCACCCTCCAATTTCTAGAAACAACACAAACCCGGCAAACAAACTTTATGATTTTGAATTAATGGTCAACTCTTCAGTTGTCCCCCACCAATTAAAAGTCATGAGCTTTCAATATCCCAATTTCATTTCAATTACAGTAAAAAACAGACATATGAAACATAACGAGTAACAAGACGTGCAGACTCTACTTTTGCAGAAGCATACTTTTGGCTGAAGCTGATGAAAGATCCCTCTGCTGCCATGGGAAGGCCTGAGATGTAAACCCGGTTCCTCCAGCCCTAAAACCACCAAGGTGCAAAGCACCTGTACTGCTTTAGGAGCCTGGAACTGCTTCAGACTTGTTGGAAGTTGCTACTAATTCCCCTCAGCTCTCCAAAGATTTCTAGTTTTGCTTTACTTTGTACTCTTGCCCATTCTGATTGTGCAGTATTGTGGCAGTGAAAGGGAATT
Organism: Anarhynchus alexandrinus; assembly: GCA_008711295.1. Lineage (NCBI taxonomy): Eukaryota > Metazoa > Chordata > Aves > Charadriiformes > Charadriidae > Anarhynchus > Anarhynchus alexandrinus. Next base: position 496,568 of record VUYV01000263.1, read on the forward strand.
AATTGGGAGAAATATGTACACACATAGTGAGAAACATGGAAAGAGGACAGACAGAGGAAAAGCACAAATTATTTTTCCATCCCAGTTGTATATTGTGTGATTATCTGCATATCATCCCTACCACAGCTGATGAGTGTCTCTAGGGGATCAATAGGTTTCTCAAACTCTAGTTACATCCAAGAATTGTTAAGACATTAAACAAAATGCAGGAGTTCCTCCGCATATTGAAGGGCCAGCAGCACGAACAGGCTCTGCCCTCAGGCTGTTAAGAATGAGACTGAGAGATGCTTCAAACTACACTGCTTTTGCTAGGAGATGAGGCTGCTTTGCTGGATCTGACCAAAGATGATAGCTTCTCACAAACACACAGATGGTCATGTACACACACTGAAGTTCAAAACAACATTTTGCTCTGCCATCAAAATAGGCTAACAATAGGATTTTATAGTTTTACTTACGGAAGATTTGTATACTACTGCTCATTTGGCCTCAAGTGTCTTCCCATTTTGTAATCAAAACATTGCACACTGTAGCCTGTATGCAACAGAATACCAAGCATACTGATGTTCCTTCCACATGGTTTTTAAGTCATGATAAATGTATACAAATTCAGAATATATTAGGAAGAACATAATCTTCTTCCTTTATGCACATGTATACATAAAAACACATCAGCAAATCTGCATCTATGCACCTTTTTCTATGTCAAGCCCAAAAATTAATCCCAGGTATTTAAATGCCATTGACAGCTTCATGAGAAATTCATAAATGTGCTCACAGTGAAGGGAGGCTCACTGTGAATCAGACAATGCCTGAGTTTTGGACAGTTGCTATAATATATAGCTCTTTTTAATCAGGGATTACTACGTCAGATAGGGAGCTTCTCCTGCAATGCGTGGCCTCAAGGAAAATAAGGCAGATTATTTTCTACTCTGAAAGGACAAATCTAATGAAAGTCTTTATAACCTGACCTTAGAGAAACACACAAAAATGGAGTAAAATAACACTGAAGTTTACTTGGTGCATACTTTCATGAACCAATTAAAATCACTAGCTGCACAAGACTAAAATAGATTTTCATTATATTGTACATAAGGAAGAAGAATTTCCCCAGCCCCACAATTCCAGTGGATCAGTTATCTTGGAACTAAGGAACAAACACCGTTCCACACAACATCCTGGTCTCTAAATTGGAGAGACATGGATTTGACTGATGGACCACTCAGTGGATAAGAAACTGGCTGGACAGTCACACTCAAAGAGTTGTGATCAAGGGCTCCATGTCCAGGTGGTGAGAAGTGACAAATGTTGTTCCTCAGGGGTCAGTACTGGCACCAGTGCTGTTTAACATCTTTGTTGGTGACATGGATGTTGGGATGGAGTGCAACCTCAGCAAGTTTGCCGATGACACGAAGCTGTGTGGAGCGGTCAACACGCTTGAGGGGAGGGATACCATCCAGAGGGACCTGGACAGGCTGGAGAGGTGGGCCTGTGCAAACCTCATGAAGTTCAACAAGGCCAAGTGCAAGGTCCTGCACGTGGATTGGGGCAATCCCATACTGGGCGGAGAATGGATGGAGAGCAGCCCTGAGGAGAAGGACTTGGGGGTGTTGGTTGATGAGAAACTGGACATGAGCTGGCAACGTGCACTTGCAGACCAGAAGGCCAACCATATCCTGGGCTGCATCAGAAGAAGCATGGTCAAAGGGGGTGATTCTGCCCCTCTGCTCCGCTCTTGTGAGACCCCACCTGGAGTACTGCATCCAGCTCCGGAACCCTCAACATAAGAAGGATAGGGACCTGTTGGAGCGGGTCCAGAGGAGGGCCACAAAAATTATCAGAGGGCTGGAGCGCCTCTCTGATGAAGACAGGCTGAGAGAGTTGGGGTTGTTCAGTCTGGAGAAAAGAAGACTCCGGGGAGACCTTAGAGCAGCCTTCCAGCATCTGGAAGGGGGGCCTACAAGAAGGCTGGAGAGGGACTTTTTACAAGGGCATGTAGTGATAGGACAAGGGGTAGTGGCTTCAAACTGGAAGAGGGTAGATTTAGAACAGATATTAGGAAGAACTTTTTCACTATGAGGGCGGTGAGTCACTGGAACAAATTGCCCAGGGAAGTTGTGGTTGCCCCATCCCTGGAGGTGTTCAAGGCCAGGCTGGACGGATCTTTGAGCAACTTGGTCTAGTGGAAGGTGTCCCTGCCCATGGCAGAGGGGTTGGAACTAGATGATCTTTAAGGTTCCTTCCAACCTAAACCATTCTATGATTCTGTGAAAATACCACAAGGAAAAATGCTATAAAATTAACACAACTACACTGCACAACTATAAGAAACAAAATTAGGAAAAATAAATCTATAACTGTCAAGTATAAATATAAAAATTAGTGTTAAGTGCCCTTCCAACTCACATTAAGTTGCTATCTACAATTGGTTAATGCAAAGAACTTTTATACCTATATCCTTCAAGCCTATAGTAAAGTAAGCATTAGTTATCACACAATGCTGTCAAAGGTTACGTATAACCTCAGTTCAGGAAAACAGCCTAGAATTATGGAAAATACATCTAGATGCATTTTATGCATAACAGCAACTACAGTTCCAGCTAAAAAATAAGTTGACGCTTTAGATGTCCAAGCCTACGATCTTCACGCATCTTCAGGAGCAACACACAAGGCTTCAGATCAGTCTTTCTGCCCTGCATGATTTCTAGGAGACTGTATTTAATCCAGCAATGGTGAGATACTGCTGTTAGTACCAAGTAAGAAAAGAAACACAGCACTTACTGTGTTCTGAGTTGGAGACAAAGGGTAACAGACAGGAGAATGGGCACTTTCCCAGAGCCTAGGCAGGCTCATAAAAGTTTTATTTCCACACATAAGACCCATACATTTGGATAATACAAAGGGAAATTCACCCCAGAGCCACTTCTTTGAGACTCCCAATATCATAGAAAATCTCAAGGCTGGGGTGAAACATTAGAGGAGAAAATAGATAGAGCTGGGATATGGAGAAGGACGATCCCTTCTACTGAGCTGCAAAAAGTCACAATGATACAGGAACTGAGAAATGTAAGGAAGAGGCACTGACTTTGCTCAGACAGCTCTCAGCAATGCTGGCTTAGCTCATCTGCCTACTGTCACAGTAGAAACCACTGGGAATAGATTTCAATATCACAAAGCATATGATGAGATACTGCAAGTGGAAAAGGCACCGATGTGGAACTTCAGGGCATCTTTGTTTTGCTTTACTCTTTCCTCAATTCAGACGAAAATGGGTTTTATGCTTTGTCTGTGACTTATTCCCATGTTGATAAATTATAATTATCACTGAAACAGCTGGATACAGCAGTAAGAACAGGTGGAGAATCTATCCATCTGCTACACATTAATAACTATAAATAGGATAGTGCAAAATCACTTAAGTCTATATGACTTTTTAGCTGTAAGTGTACAAAATGCTGTATAAAGTCTGGCAGCAGTAGCAATAACCAGCCTTCCCTACACATACTCAGAAGAACACAATTTTGTACTGATTCACAGAGACAGACAGAACAGAAAAATTCAGGAAAAGAATTGAGAAGTTACCAGATTTAAAAATAAAACTAGTCAAAAGGTGAAAAGAAGTGAGAATGTTTGAGAGGAGACAAAAATAGAGTTAAAAAAACTGGGGGAAAGTATAGGAAACTATTTTTAAGGTGTTATTAACACTTGCTAAGTTTGAAGTGAGAATAAAGCAAAAATTAAACATCCCAAAATAAAAGCTTACATTGAATAATTCATGGAAAGGTTACTTTTCTGGGAGAAGTGGCAACTCCATGTTTTTCTAGATCCTTGACTGACATAGAAGTAAGATTGTGGTCAATATGTTTCAGATGATTAAAGCAAAGAGGGAGAAGGCAGGGAACCAAACAACCACAGGACCCTCAGCCATCTGTGAAATTCCTGTGAACCACACTGATTCCCTGGGTCCAATGATAGCTACACTAATAGTCCACTTGTCAGAACTTCAGCTGCATGGGAAATAATACACAAAATGCATTTAGAGGTGTTCAGTTCTCTCTAAATGTAAGTCTCACTTCACATTCACAATTATTTAATCAGTAATGAAGCTGCACTGGCATAAGGCTAAGTTAAAATGAAGATTAGTCACTCTGACTATGCTGAAGCATCTGTCAAGGATATAATTTCATAGCGTTTTTCTTGGATGAAGGCTGCACTTGCCACATTGGCCAACAAGATGGGTGAATTTAAAGACTGCAATTTCATTGCAATTCAGTTGCAATGAAAGAGACCATTTTCACAACTGCACTGGTAAAATTAGGTATAAATTGTCATCATCCCATCCTACCACACATCAGGAGTATCACAAAAGAAAAGATGTTTTGTAAAGGCTGTTTGGTAATCTGCATACAAACTCCAGTCCTAGAGCCCAGGTATGTGATCCGTGGCACCTGCAGTTGACACAGTTTGGGAGTTTCCTCAGAAAACAAAAGAAGCAGCAGGGTGAAAGAATTATCCACTCCCTCAACTTTCCTAGCGTTAAGACACCCTGGCAGAGCAGCCAGTAGGGAAGAAACTACTACTACTACACCTGGCCAGTCCCCGAGATACTTCGTTTAGCCCCATTCATGTACACAAATGAAAGTGTGTGTAGGGAAGAATATTCCTGTAAAGTGCCAATGGCTATAACTAAAAGAAGTAGCAAATTAATACATGCATAAAAAACTTGGGAAAGCGCTAGCATGAAACCTAGATCTGACAGTATGTAACAGGAGCTCCAAGAAATGTGATACAGCAGACTGAATATATTCCATGCTGGAATATAGCGCAGTGACAGACACAGAATACACAGAGCAGAGGAAGAGTTCTTCAGACAACGTTCCTCTGAGACTGTCTTTGGTTTTGTTGCTGATCCAGAATTTAAAGCTCCTTAGCTGAACGTATAAATTGGCAACCAAAACAACAGCATAACACACAGAAATAAGTTTTAAAGTAGGTAAGTGATTATCAAAACCTCAGTTTATACATTAACATAAATGAAACTAGACAAATGAGAACAAATGTTGTCTTGGGGCGATTATTTATCATTGCTAAATGCATAAAAGTGCAACAACTGTAACTATTAGCATAGGAATGCTTTCATCCAGCTGTAGTCTCAACATTCACTGAATTAAAAGAGAAAGGAATAAACCTAAAGATATTTTTTCCTTCTCCACTTTAGAAAAACAAAACATGTGCCATGAAGACAGGAGTCTAGAGAAAGAGACTTTTGCAATGTGTACACAATCCCATTAAAAAAAAAAAAAGAAGCAGTGCCAACAACAAAGCTTACATCTTGCTCTACATGTGAACTTTAAAAGAAGCAGAAGGGTTCAGACCTGGTGATCTGGCTAAAGACCATCTCCACAAGTGATTCAGTTTATTTGATCTTAACACCTGGAGTCACAAAATTCCTTCTTCTGCAGCCTAGTCGTGTCATATTTTGTGGAAAAAAAAGACAAAGACAAGACTCAGTGCAACCTCTGGAAGAGCTAAATATTAAGATACCTTTTTTTTTTTTCTTCCCCCAAGTCATTCTTTATTTGCGTTTTCAATAAAAATAAGTTCTGTTTTCTGAGGTGTTTTAGTTAATATGGTACCAGGATAAGTGCTATAAACGAAGCTGAAAATGGTCAGTGATTGGCTGCAGAAACTTCGAGTTCTGTTTTTCAGAGTTAACACTGTTTTCTCTGTTTCCCAGACCACTTTGAAGCTAGACTAAATTGTAACCATATTAGATTTCCAACGAGAAAAAATTTTCCTTTGTGTGATGATTAGGGGGTAACAGAATGGAAATAGATGAAGACTTCACCTACTATTCATGAAAAAAATGTGGTGTCATCAATCAAAATTTAGTTGCATGTGAATCTTTGGAACAGTAAAAGAGAGAGTGCCTTGCTCATGAATCTAAGCCTTCACTCTACAGGTGAAGGCACTTTTCTGCTCTTTGCTCAGCCATGTGTCAGAGGAAATTTAAACTACCTGAGAGCTCATCTTCAATTACACTGTTCACAGGTGGAAGAAATCACTTTTTTCGATTAGTCTTAGTGTTTAGTGTTTAACACAAACTGTACAGTCTTACCCAAACTGAGACAGTCTCTATTATACAGACTGCATCTATTTTTTTTCTTGATTTCCATGGCCTTTCTGGTAGTAGCTCCTCATGTCATGCAATGGAAAAATAGTGTATTATCATCAAGTCTCGGTACTTTGTTGCAATAACTAGCTGTGCTCAGTCCTGCACCTTTTCTGATTGTCTAAAATTAGCTACGTTCAGTTTGCAATTAGAATTGTTTACCCCTGAGAACTGTATGCTATCAAAATATGTTCATTGGGTACTCGAAGAATCTTACAAAAGCTGATCTGAAACTTTTCCTCATAAAAATAGGCTGAATATCTATTTTTATCTCTTTCTAGAGGTCATCTGTTTATTTACACCTAAAGTAATTGTTACAGCTTCTTGGGTGCCCTTCCAACATATCAGTATGGTTTTGAACCACAGTCACAAACACATGTTTTATACATAAAATAACAATAAATTGTCAAATACCTCTTGTCTTTTAAGTCCACCACCATAGCATTACAGCACAGCAGCATTCTTGCTCATCCAGGATTAATATGCCCACTACTTCATATCCCATAGTGTGTGCTAGAATTTACGTTCACAGTGCAGTCAACGATTAACTAATCTAAACTATTCTTTTTACTTTAACCATAAGATCATGCTGTTCCTTTGCCAGCAGCCTATTATACAGCATCTCTTTCTAATGAAGAAACACTACGATTTCCTACAACAGAAATAAACAAACAAAAACAGATTTGCATATTCATTTTAGATAAACACACATAATGAAATGCTAAAATGAACCTTTCTGAAAATCTACAGACGTCTTAGCTCTGCAAATTGTAGGTAGTAATCTCACAAGGACAGACTTCCTAATGATTTCTGATGATTTACATTCATAGTTGGGTCAGAGTAGGATGTATGCAGACAATAAAAATTCTTCTCCCTATAGAACACAATGCAAATTGGGCAGCAAATATTCTGTATGCGGATATATAAGCAGATGGAGACTTTCTAGAGTTTAATAATTCCCATTTTAAAAGCTGTTGTCATCATTTATATTTCAGTAGCATTTAAAATCCATGGCTGGGATTGCACTGAGCGAAATGGAAAGCAAACAGAGCTGGCAGACCAAACATTCAAGTCAATGACTGGAAAGGAAAATGCAAAACATTGCCCATGGATGGTCAGTTTTAGAACCAAAAGCTCTGACTATCCAGTTCAAGCCCACCTACAGCAAGTGTTATGAGTTACTATGGGCGCAGACAGCCACTTGGATGAGAACGATGGCTTGCCTTCAGAAATGACTGTAAAGCTGAATTCCACTCTCGGGTATACTGGTGCACGTGAGGGAAATTCTACTCTGTCAGTGAAGCTACTTCAGATTTATATGGATTTAAATGAGAGCACATGATGGGCTGTAATCTGCTGCCTGCTTTACAATAGCTCAGAGGTTCACACAGAAATGTTATATACCTTTACTATAACAACTCTAATAACCATCCTCTTGAATAAAGAAAAATCAGCTGATGTTATTAATCCCAACAGCACATAGCAAATGACTGCAACAAACCAACCTACCAGCTGGTATAAACATACCAAACAGGAGAAATGATGGAGTGGACACAGATTTGGGCGTACCTTGTCATGCCCACTGGCTAACTTTAAAGCGTCTGGTACTCATATGTATTCAGGGTGATATTACCTTTTATAAATGAAAGTTGTCGAGGCAATTTGCAACTCTGTGACCAGCCTTAGTCGGAAATATGCCTTTAGCTCCCGTCCTTCCTCCAAAACAGCTGAGCTGTAGCAGAAAGTGGCTTTATGGTGCTTGGCTAAGTCCTGGTGCAGGGGAAGGCACTCTATTTTTGAGCCTAACCAAACATTTCCTTCCTATTCAGAGTCAATAGCTTCAGCCAGGTGGAGCTGGGCCCATCACAGAAATTACTGAAAAACTATGGATGTTGCTACTTCTGGGAATCCAGGGTTCAAATTGTAACATAAAAATATATATTCGATCCATATAGAAATAACAACATCTATTCAAACTATACCTACAGACCAATGATACATAGATTCTTTCTTTCTCAGCTTACACAACAATTAAATCTTCACTAATTGTCAAGGTATTTGGGTTTAAAAATTTATTTTTTTTTCTGAAATTGAGTTACAGGATTGAATATTACATGGTCTTTCTTTGACTTGTCAAGTTAATTTTGTGCTTACCACGTTAAAACTGGCTCTTTCTCAACATTGGCTTAACCTAGTTTTTTTCCCCACTATGCTATGTCATCAATTATTAGGGACAATGAAAGAACAAATATAAATAAGCAGTCATTTAAAATAGTATTATATAGTAATGCCTCTTTCAGGCAATCTCAGAACATCTGTCAGAATTTCAATCAGATATTATAATAGAAAAATAAGTATTACTACGAGTACTGATAAACACAGTAACTCACACTAACTGTATTTTTACTGTGGAAGGACAAACTCTTTCCTATGGTAAACCAACCCTATCTCATACCCTATCTCATACCAGTGATACCATTTGATGTGTTGATATCCTAAGTCTGACAATTCCTACATAAAATAAAGTTGAAGAGGAATATATTTTTATTAAATGTGACAGATACAATGGTGTCAAGTGGCTCAGTGCAGAAAAACAAGACATTATCATAAAGTTTAGATGGACAACCGCATTAACATTCAAATAAATTTTACTCACAGAGGCAATAGCTTGCTCATCTCTGGGGAACTGAAATGGTTTCAATGGCTATCAGAAATATAAACTGCCATAACAGGCACAGCCTATGTGTGGACTAGGAGACTGTCAAAAAAAGGCTGACATCAGTATATGCTACTTCAAAACCCAAACAGCATTGTAAAGTGCGTATTTCTATATATCGTTGCACTTCCTAGCTTTCTTCCAAAATATTCCCACATATTTGCATATATAGTAATTTGCGTATACAGTGTGCATTAAGATCTATGGCATTAAAGTAACCAGCTATCTACATGGGACAGGATGCCTGGATCTCTGAACCCTACTTCTACTCAAAAATTAGCACTCTAATTAGACAGGCTACAAAGGAGGAATTTAGAAACACTGAACAGCCATGTGTCTAGGAAAAGCACGGCTTAACTAGGATTGAAACTGGAAATGGACCTCAAGGGTAACAAGAATAGCATCTACGCTAAAGAAGAAAAAGTCTGGACAAGAAAAATATGGGCCCACTGCTAATCATGGTGCTGGCTACAGCACCTTGGGCTGCATTAAAAGGACCATAGCCAGTGAGTACTTTTACCCAGTACTCATTACAGTACATCCAGCACACCACATTCAGTACGCTCCCCCCAGTACAAGAAAAACAGTGACAAACTGCAGCAACTTCAGTAAAAGGATGTAATTTGCACTAATTTGCACTAGCAAATTATTCCATAGGCAATTAGGAGAAATTTCAGTATGGGTAGACCTTGTCCTTAGGGAGATTTCAACTTCCCAGACATCAACTGGGAATATCATACTGCTGTGACGAGCAGGTCTTGGAAATTCTTGAAGTTTGTAGGTGATAACTTCTTGTCACAGGTACTCAGTGAGCCGACTAGGAAAGATGCCCTCCTAGACTTGCTATTTGTGAACAGACAAGGACTCTTGGGGGACTGGATGGCAGGTGGCTGTCATGGCCACAGCGATCATGAAATGGTTGAGTTTAAAATTTTCAGTGTAATGAGAAAAAAGGACGGCAGAGTTGCTACCCTGGACTTCAGGAGAGCAAACTATAAGCTATTCAGGGACCTATTTAGCAGAGTACCCTGGGAATCTGCTTTTGAAAGCTTAGGAGTCCATGAGTGCTGCTCAGTCTTTAAGAACAACCTTTTAGAAGCACAGGAGCAGGCAATTCCACTGTGTCTTAAGTCAAGCAACTGGGGCAGAAGACCAGCTTGGCTGAACAGCAAACTCCTTGTGGAGCTCAAGAGGAAAAAGAAATTGTATGACCTCTGGAAGTGAGGTCAAGCTTCACATAGTTTNGTAGGTGATAACTTCTTGTCACAGGTACTCAGTGAGCCGACTAGGAAAGATGCCCTCCTAGACTTGCTATTTGTGAACAGACAAGGACTCTTGGGGGACTGGATGGCAGGTGGCTGTCATGGCCACAGCGATCATGAAATGGTTGAGTTTAAAATTTTCAGTGTAATGAGAAAAAAGGACGGCAGAGTTGCTACCCTGGACTTCAGGAGAGCAAACTATAAGCTATTCAGGGACCTATTTAGCAGAGTACCCTGGGAATCTGCTTTTGAAAGCTTAGGAGTCCATGAGTGCTGCTCAGTCTTTAAGAACAACCTTTTAGAAGCACAGGAGCAGGCAATTCCACTGTGTCTTAAGTCAAGCAACTGGGGCAGAAGACCAGCTTGGCTGAACAGCAAACTCCTTGTGGAGCTCAAGAGGAAAAAGAAATTGTATGACCTCTGGAAGTGAGGTCAAGCTTCACATAGTTTGTATATACAGGGAGAAGACACAAAAGGCCAAAGCTCAATTAGAACTGAAACTGGCCAGTGTTGTTTCAGATAACAAGAAGGGCTTTTTAAAGTCTGTTAATTGCAAGGAGAGGTCTAAAGAAAACATTGGACAGATGCTTGTTGAAGATGGTCATCTGACTAATAGGGATGAATTAAAAGCGGAGGCATTCAGTGTGGTTTTTGCCTCAGTCTTTAATACTACTGATAGACCTTGGGCTGCCCAATCCCCTGAGCTGGAGGACCACAAGTGTGGGAACAATGATTTTCCATTTGTGAACATCCAAACTGTAAGGGACCAGCTGTATCAGCTGAACATTCACAAGTTCATGGGGCCTGATGGGATTCAACCAAGAGTACTGAAGGAGCCAGTGGATACTATGGCAGAACCCTGCTCGATGAGGTCTTGGGAGTCTGGGGAGGTCCCTGCTGACTGGAAGCAGCCAATGTTATTCCAAACCACAAAAAGGGTGCAAGGGAAGACCCAGAGAACTACAGACCTGTTAGTCTAACCTCATTTTCTGGAAAAATTATGGAGAAGATCATACTGCGTACTGCTGAAAGGCATTTAAAGAATAATGCAATCATCAGGCACACTCAACATAGGTTCACAAAAGGAAAGTCCTGTCACCCGCCTAGAGGATGAAGAGGATGAATACATCAATCCGCCAGCTGATGTATTTTTTTCTGGATTTTAGTAAGCCTTTTGATAATGTCTCTCACAGCATCCTTATGGACAAGTTGTCCAACTGTGGGATGAGTGGGTTCATGGTGCGCTGTGTGAAGAACTGGCTGAAGGGCAGAGCTCAAAGGGTTGTAGTGAATGGGGCTGCATCTAGCTGGCAACTGGTCACCAGCGGTGTTCCTCAGGGCTCAATTCTAGGGCCAGTTCTGTTCAGTACATTTATCAGCAATCTGGATGCAGGACTTGAATCTACTATTAGCAAGTTTGCTGATGATACCAAACTGGGAGGTGCTGTTGACTTTCTTAACGGACAAGTGGCCTCGCAGAGGGATCTAGAGATTGGAGCACTGGGCTATGATTAATGGGATGAAATTTAATAAGTCCAAATGCCAGATTCTGCACCTAGGATGGAATAGAGCTGGGCACAAGTATAAACTGGGAAGTAAAAGGAGTAGCTGGAAACCAGCTCTGCAGAAGGGGATCTGGGGGTGCTGCTCAACAGCAGGCTCTGTATGAGTTAGCAGTGTGCCCTGGCACCAAGAGGGCAAACCACATCCTGGGGTGCACCAAACACAGAATAATGAGCTGGTCAAAAGAGGTGATTATCCCACTGTATTCAGCATTGGTGAGGCCTCACCTTGAATACTGTGTGCAGTTCTGCGCCCCACAATTTAAGATGGATGTGAAGGTCCTTGAATACATCCAGAGGAGGGCAACAAAGCTGGTGAAAGGGCTGGAAGGAACGTCCTATGAGGAACGGCTAAGGACTCTGGGCTTGTCTGGTTTGGAGAAAAGAAGGCTGGGGGGTGATCTCAGTGCTCTCTCCAGCTTCCTAAGGAGGGGACGTGGAGAGGGAAGTGCTGAGCTCTTCTTCCTGGTATCCAGTGACAGAACGCATGAGAATGGTTCAAAGTTGCATCAGGGGAGGTTTAGAATGGACATAAGGAATCATTTCTTTACCAAGAGGGTGGCCAAACACTGAAACAGGCTTCCTAAAGAGGTGGTTGATGTCCCAAGCCTGTCAGTTAGAGCCATTTGGGCAGTGCCCTTAATAACATGCTTTAACTTGGTCAGTCCTGAATTGGTTAGGCAGTTGGACTACATGATTGTTGTAGGTCCGTTCCAACTGAATCAGACTATTCTAAAAGGCAACCAAGATGGATAGAGGCCAGAGAAACTTCCTTGTGAGAAGAAGATGAGGGAAGGAGGTTTGTTCAGCCAGGAGAAGACTACCTCAGGGGACCCTAGCAGAAGCCTAACAGTACTTATGAGGAGGTCATCAACAAGACAGAGCCAGGCACTTTAGAGCAGTGCCTAGTGGGAGGGCAAGATAACACAGACATAAATTTAAACTCAACATAAGCAAAACCTTTTTTTCATCATGAGGACTTTCAAGCATTGGAACAGGTTGCCCAGAGACATTATGCAGTCTCCATTCTTGGAGGCTTTCAAGACTAGATGGGATAAGGTCCTGAGCAACCTGATCTGGTCCACTGACCCTGCTTTGAACAGGAGGTTGGACTCGATAACCTACTGACGTCCCTTCTAACCTCAATCATTCTGTGTCTGCAATTTAAATGTCTGCATTTGAGCTAGTTGTCTAAGATCCCATTATAGTCAGTGGAGATCTAGTCAATACCATTAATGGAGTTTAGTCAATAATGCGTATTACCAAATGCAGATGAATCTCATCACTTCATTAACTATATGGATTAGCTCACTGTTGAGTAAAGTTAACCGTCATGAACTTGACCAGCTGCAGCTGTCCACATCATATACACACAGTCATATGAGCTCCACGCATTATCTTTAAAATATGTTTCCAAAACACAACTCTTCTCACTCTAAAAAAAAAAACCCAAAACAACAAAAATTCTTTGAAGTGTCAGAGCCCTGAAAGTACACATTTTATTTCATCAGAAAAAAGTTCAGCCAGCTCTAGGAACAATTTTTGGTATGGATTTCCTTAGAGGAATAAGAGAGATAAAGTTCTTCCATTAGCAATGCCTGTTACAATGTATGTATGCATTAAGGGTCACATGACAGGAAGATCAGACCAAATACCAGGCTCCCATCCCTTTTGCCCCCATCTTTGATGTCCCCAACTATCAGTGATACTAGCTGGAAGTGTCAGGGCCCTGAGTACACCAACTGGCTCTAGTTGCCCTGCCCAGTTTTAAACCATCTTTGTAAACCTTCTCTTCCCCTGCCCACAGGTTCAGGTACTTGGGTTAAAGGTCTGCTCTGATACAGCATAGCTGCATGACTCTGGATGAGATTTCTACGGAAAGAGCTAAGCCGTGGGAAAACTGCTGTGAGAAGCTCCCACTGAGGCTTCTACCCATGTAGCCTTCACCCATTGGCTTGGGCGCTGCACAGAAGCCTCTGCTCTGCTGTAGATATGCTGTGCTTTGGGTGTACCTTGTTGATGTTGATCCTGCCTTGATGACTTGACTTCTTGGCTCAACCTCAAATCTGCCTTATGACTACAGACTTCATTGGCAATCACCAACCGGACTGTTAGCTGAACTTTGTTACTGTCACCAAACCTGCTCTGCTTGTCCTGTTCAGGTACTCTGGGACTACATGCCTCATCAATGAGGTCACTGTCTTGCTGTCACCCTCAGCTCCCTTGTTGAGAAGCCCAGTCGTGTTGACTGCTGACAGCAATTGACAGCAAAGGATTCAGTAACATCACCACTAATACAAATGGAAGCATAAATGATAAACGGACTTTAGGACTGACTCAGACTCTTGGACGTCTTGTTGATCTATTCAGATTCAGCAATCTACGGAGACATAGGTCAAGTGCTACTTCAAAATTTATGCCTTCAGAATGCTCTTTAATAGTACTATTGCTTCAAGATGCCATTCCTCCAAATTCTGGGGTTTTTCTCCTCCTTGAAATAATATGCATAGACTAAAAACATTTTTAATGTATTTGTCTATAAGAAACATGCGGTGATGTCTTCAAATATAACTCCCCCTCCACCCAAATAAAATAAAAATCTAATCACACCTTTAGGAAAGCTTGAGACAAGATCCAAAAAGTACTGAGCAATCACCCAAAAATTCCTATATACTTTCCGATATACTTTCTTTCTTTTTTTTTAACTTTAGCAATTATCAGTATGTGACTAAAGTTTCTAATCATAAACAAGTTATATTTTTTTCAAAAGTTCTCCATCTATGCACTAAATCATTGCACACAGAAACAGAGCAGTACAATGAAAAACCAGCATGCATCACTTCAAGTGATTGTACCACATTAGTCACCTTCCTAAAAGATTTCATTCATCATAATGGTCTTTACTCAGGAAGAATGAAATTTGTCACTTACACTCCTAATAAGCTTTCTCTTTCTTTTTGAATAGTTCAATCAGGTAGACTGAGCTCCTTATAGGATAAGTCATTCCTTCAAAGGAGTGAAACGTAGCAGCACCCTACCCATAAGTAGAAGGCTGAAGTAGATCAGATTACTCATGAGCAAGTTTATTGCTTGTAAGACTAAGGCTTGAAGTGTTAGTTTCCAAAATTTCCTGAAAATTGTTGTAATATTGGAAATGTAACTTGCAGGGTTCTAGTGCTGTACCTTTGAACATATCTGGAAATAACTAACAACAGCCAAAGTTTCTCACTTACCTAATCAGTTCAGAGGATGAAGCTCTGAAATCCTAAATGCCACTATGAAAGTATAACCCCAGAGACAGAATGCAAGCACTTAAACCAGTACCTTAGTTCTGCTTCCATTAGTTCTCAAGGCTGACTTGTTTCAGTCACATCCTGTCAGGCAATACTATCTACTAAAACCAAGAAACATATTTTTATCAATTTGAACAGTCGCTACATGATGCTGATTGACCAATGCTAGCCTCTATGAAATCAGTCTTTTCCAGCAGCTTCTGAGAAGTAAATCAAAGATGATGACAGTTATATTACCTATTTCATTAATCTTGAGACTCCTTTCTTCTAAAAGACGTCACTGAGACTTTCAACATTTACTTCAGCTGCCTCAAATAGACATAAGGAATACATTTTTAAGAGCCTGATGAGCTTCAGCTGCATGACAAAAGATATATTCTTTCTGATAGTGATGTCTACAAATGTCGTGCTCTTTTGCCACAGCTCAGCTGACTAACAGTTTATCTTATAGTCTTTTATAATCATCCTTTTTTTCCTGGTTTAGAGCTTTAATGTCTCCAAAAAGGGCTTACGTCAGCAGAAGTCAGCAATAGAAGTTCCTGATCAAACAGAACTAGGCGAAGAAAATCCATGATGCTTGAGGTCAAAGAAATCTAATTCACTGTCACTCTTAATTAGGTAACACCATCCTATTTATTTTCACTAATAATTTGTCTATGGAAGTTCTATCACTTGTAGTCACACAAGGAATCTTCACAATCAACCATACTACTTATATCACACTCTCAAATGTCTTGCCAAACCAAAATCCTCCCTAACTCTTTCCCTTATCTCACCTTCCAAGTTACTTCAACAGGCTCGATAAGACTGTGCTGACAGAGTAGGAGTAGGTGCTGTAGGATTCCTGCGTGGGCAAAGTGCATCGCCTTCGCACGGCCCAACAAATGGAGAAAAAATTACGTTCTTACATGACTCACAATAACTTAAACACATCTGTCTAGTTTAGAGGCTGTTGGTGCCATGACCTTTCCACCCGTAATGAAGACTGATGGCCACTGCAAAAGTTAAGACACTGTTTTCCTGGTGAGCACCCTCCACATAGCACTTACAGACTGACATTTCCCCTTTAGTAGCTTCCTGTGGGAAGGAGGAGTTTTAAAAACTGGACGGTGTGAGGAAAGACTGTCCTCAAGAATTAATTGCAGGAACCTTGTCCTACAAACTCCATGGGCCCCAAGGAAAAAGCCTGATTAATTGAATTGACCAATTTGTGACTGATCATTGAAATCCACTCCTGTGACTGACAACCTGCAGTCTTTCTATCTTTATCTTTGTAGGTCATGCATAATTCAAACATACACTACTTTCACTTTCCTCACTTGAAATTATATTAGAGTGCTCATTCGGGGTCTGAATCAGAACCTTATAAAAATGGACCTCCTATATTCTTTCCTTCTACACACTGCAAGGTCTTATTTTATTTTATTCTGCTCATATATAGATAAAGCCTTCAACATGAAGCATCCAAGCATTGAACAGACTCCTCACTTTTTTGGCTGAACAAGGAAACAATTTCACCAAAATTAAAAAGAATTAGCAATAAGATAAGGTAACAATTTAGAGTCTTAATTGGAAACTAAATGGCTTACAAAACTTACAAATCTTTGAATGAATCATTTGCAATGAACCTCTGCACTCCTCTACATTTACCCCATCAAATACAAGACTCAGCAATGTATTCTAACCACCATAAAAGCCAACCTTTAAAAGAGAATATGCAAAAATACACACCATCTTCAGCTACATAAGGAAGTGATACACAGTATGAATCTATGCATTTGAATCTCTGCATACGTCCATTATTTTTTATGATGCTAAGAATAGATAGCAGAGAGACTGAAGCACCAAACTAAATCATGACACAGATAATTTCAGAGCCCTTCTTTTTAATACTTCCATAAAAATAATTCCATCTACCATATTGTCCCATGCTGAAGCACCAGCTTTAGGTTTGGTACATGCAGGAGACAAAAAGAATATAACTGCAAGGAAATACACTTATGTTAACAACTGAACTTATTACTTTTTATTACACTAACTTGCAAATAATCATCCTCCTGTCAGCACCTTCTTCTTTCCACTTGTCTAGTTTCATTTCTCTTAATGTTTTTAAAAATGGATCTTATTTTTTGGTAATTAAATAAAATGAGATGTTCACACATTTAACTTTACTATCAAGTGGAAAAAAGGCAATAACTTTTTTAGAATGGCTTAAAATAAAAGGTGGAGAGAAGAGAATGATACTATAACCGTAGTAGTGTTTTAAACACAAAATTCAAGATGCATCTCTTCTCAGGCAGATTCAGTGCAGCAGACATGAAGTCAAGTGCAGAGAAATAAGCGATGCCAAGGAAACAGCAGATGAGATCTGTCAACAGAAATAAGTATTTTTATCTGAACAGAAACTGTACATGAAAGGTAAGTTCAAAAATGTGAAAGGACTTAGAAGGCGTACCAGGAAATGACGAGTTTGTAACAACTCGTACCTGACCCTACTTTATCAGCAAGTACATATTTTGTACTTAGAAATTCAAAGTATGACCTTCTTAAAACAGTGCAGTCTACTGGCATTCCTTTTCCTTTTTATTGAAGGAATTGCGTAAATAAGGTTCGAACACATGAAGAGAGGAACCTGTGCAGAGGAAACTGGTGTGCCATTGCAAGGACACCTTGATCTCTCCTGTTTTCTATTACAGGGCATACAAAGTTTAGCACTGAAGGAATTAAATGCTTTTCACTGCATTTTTCCATGATCCCTCACAGACAACGAAGCCACTTTTTGAACAATGTATGTACGCAATAGGAAACTAATTGAAAGGGATATTAATACCCTGCAACACACACAGAATTAATCCAAGTCATAAGAACAGAACTAATCAATTGGAATAAAGCAAACTGAGGGAAAAAGCTATCCGAGAGCTGCAATCACTATCATAGCTTCATAGTTCAGAAAGAAAATTAGCGTAAACTTTCATAGACATGCTCTAAAAATTATACCCTGCATGCTGATGGAGACCCAAACATTTCACCCTCATTCCTGTTACAATTATAACAGAACAATAATTATTTGCTACTGGTAATGAATAACGTACAGAAAAAGTGGAATTTATAATATCTGCTTATAGTAGAATTTCACTCTAGTGATGATACATCTATTCTGATGTCACATCCCTGGATTTAAAAAGCAAATGACTACTTATTTTTGACTAGCAAGTTCACATCAAAAAATACAGATCATGTGCTTGTAGAAAATTATTAATTATATATGGAAATGTCATCCAAACAAAACATTATTTAAGAACATGAAACACTTCATAGATTCTACTAGAACTCAGGCATTAACTGTTTTCACAAACATGGAAGTTCAGAAAATAGATCATTACTGAATAAATTTTAATTTCAGCACACTTCAAAGGTCTGTAAATTGCAGGTGCAAGGCCTAATATTTTACAATATGCATATACTATTTCAAGATACAATACAAGTTCTGCAACTGGAAAATCAGTTGCTAACTAATGAAGTTACCTAATTAAGCCTGCATTTATTTTTCCCCCACTGCCTTGGAGCAAAAAGAGACACTTACAAAAATGAAAATCTTTAACATAAAACATGACAAGAGGAAGGAGCCTCATGGTTAATAAAAGAAAATAGCAATAAATACATATATGTAAAACATATATGTAAAACAAATATAAACAACAACTCTTTCAGCATGTATGGAAAGAAGGTTGATTTAGGAGGAGGAGAAAGTAGAAAGCGAGGTTTAGCTGAACTGATTTAAGTATTCCAGACATACAGATCAGGTTCAAAATCCAGCTCCTGGAACATCATATGAAATTTTTGCTTGTATTCTCAAGTTCATCAGGAGCCGGCACTCACAGCCCAGAAAGCGAACCATACCCTGGGCTGCATCACAAGAAGCGTGGCCAGCAGGTCGAGGGAGGTGATTCTGCCCCTCTACTCCTCTCTCGTGAGACCCCATCTGGAGTACCGCGTCCAGCCCTGGAGCCCTCAGCACAGGAAAGACATGGACCTGTTGGAGTGGGTCCAGAGGAGGGCCACAAAGACAATCAGAGGGCTGGAGAACCTCTGCTGTGAGGACAGGCTGAGAGAGTTGGGGTTGTTCAGTCTGGAGAAGAGAAGGCTCTGGGGAGACCTTATAGCAGCCTGCCAGTACCTGAAGGGGACCTACAGGAAAGATGGGCGGGGGAACTCTTTATCATGAAGTGTAGTGATAGGACAAGGGGTAATAGTTTTAAACTGGAAGAGGGTAGATTTAGAACAGATATCAGGAAGAAATTATTTACTCTCAGGGTGGTGAGACACTGACAAAGGTTGCCCAGGGAAGCTGTGGATGCCCCATCCCTGGAAGCGTTCAAGGCCAGGCTGGACAGGGCTTTGAGCAACCTGATCTAGTGGAAGGTGTCCCTGCCCATGGCAGGGGGGTTGGAACTAGATGATCTTTAAGGTCCCTTCCGGCCCAAACCATTCTATGATTCTGTTCTAACCTTTCCTTCCCTCCAAAATGGTATTTATATCTTTTACTGTTAAACCTGTTAATAGAACTTGAAGAAGTCAATGGACTGCCATGGAGAAGATCTGCTAAGACATACATTTTGTAGAGATATCACAGTAATCCAAAATCTTCACTTCATACCTTTGACTACAATCATTGCCTGCGTGAAGTTCACTGATGCACAGTCATTAATGACTAGTTTAAAGTTAGTACTCCTTGGAGCAGACTGATCAGGGTTTCCTCTGGACCCCACCACCTTCAAAAACATAATAGTTAATAAAGTTAATAATTCTGTTTACAGCAAAGTGCTTCACTGCATCCTGCCAGCATGGTGCTGTAAGACACAATGCATGTGTATTCTGTGCCCTTGAGTATAGTATGAGAATTAGCAGAGGCATAGGGCAAAAGGTATGCTTGAATACTTGCAACATCCTGGGTTGTATTCGCTAAGAGCATAGCTAGCAGGGGAAGGGGGGCGATTATCCCCCTGTACTCAGTACTGGTGGGAGAGCGCCGTGTCCAGTTCCGGGCTCCTCAGTAGAAGAGAGACACGGAAATACTGGAGCGAGTCCAGCAAAGATGGATGAAGATGACCAAAGGACTGGAGCATCACTCATACAAGGAGAAGCTGAGAGAATTGGAACTGGAGAAAAGGAGCCTGGAGAAAAGGTGGCTCAGGAACGTCTTCTCAATGTGTGTAAATAGCTGATGGGAGAGTGAAAAGAAGATGAGGCCAGAGTCTTCTCAGTGGTGTACAATGAATGGACCAAAACTCAAATGTGCATAAATTCAAATACCTGATGTTCCATTTAAACATAAGAAAACACCTGAAAAACCCCAAACATTGAAGGTGGTCAAAGGTTCCCTAAAGAGGTTGTGGAATCTCAGTCTTTGGAAATATTCCAAACCTGACTGGCCCTGAGAAACCTGCTCCAATTGGCCCTTCTTGGGGCAGGGAGTTGGCCTAGACAATCTGTTCTGTGATTCGTAGCTGGAGGGGGCTTCACCCCACCCAATACAGATACTAAAGGCAGTTACAAAATCAAACATATCTGCACCTCATTCTGGAAAGACAACCAGGAGCAAACTCAGATGTTCCCAAGGAAATCACCAAGGAAAAGGCATCACACCTCACACCAACATCTGGAACAACCCAATTCACCGTTTGTTAAAGCTGAACCATTCTTGATTCCAGTTACCAATAACATACAGAAGAAAGGAGGGGGAGGGGAGAGCACGAATTTCACTGAAGCGTCCAATTATAAGTGTAACTAATTATAACACATTATGGATTCAAACAAATGTTCCTTTAGCTTCACTGTGCATTACGCCTCATGAAAAAGCATTGATCAGATTTGTCATTTGAAGGATGACATAGCACTAACACAATCCTTACAGGTTTGGAGAAAAAGCAGCACAGCTAAAATATTTAAAAGGATGCCAAATCAAATGAGATATTATGTTTTGATCAGGAGATCCTTCTGCTGATAGGTGATATAGAAGAAAAATGGCAGCGCTCTTTCTCTTTAGAGGTCTGGGATAACAGTGTAATTGAGTCCCAGCTATACTGGGCGCACGACTTTAAAAATTCACTACGCAGCACAATACAAGTGTTCTTGGCTCAGACACGATTCAGGACAAAACAGAAGCGCATTGTAGGTCAGCACAAAGGTGTACGTACAGAAGCCAGCGAAAGAGGTAGTTCTGTTTTACTTGTTCTGTAACGAGTACAAAGCCTACACTTTCAGTCTTACAAATGTCACAAACTGACATCAACCTTGAGCCACCTTAAGTACATTCAACATTTAATTTCTTTTTTTTTTTTAAAAAATCGAAACTAAAACTTTGTTTTCATCACAATTCTTGTCTTTCTATCGTTAAAATTAAACATTGCAAAAATGTAAATACTTTTAGAGATAATGCTGGAACTTTAATCCAATGTCCAGTTCTGACTGTAAAAGAAAAGTGGAAAACAACTCTATTATGAGACACTAAAAACAGCAGCCAGAAAGTAGAACATGTTGAAATCTTGCCGCTTTAGCCAATTTTCAGTGTAAAATAGACTTTTGATCAAACAAAATATGTAGTGCATTTAAGAAATATCGAGTATTTCAAATATTCCTTTTTTCCTACTGTAACTCAAAAGCGAGAAGAGAGCATCTGCAGCTGCATATGTGCTCAGGTTGTTTTTTATGTAATATGTCAGAGTTCAATGTTTCAGTGAAAATTCCAGTTGAATTTCTTTGGGAAAATAATATTTATGTAGAAATTGAAGGGTTGGTGTGTTGGTTTGGGGGAGGAGTGGAAGGGCAGGGAATAGGAACAGGCGTATCTGACAGCTTTTCCAGACAGTAAAGGACACAGCATCATACTCAAAACATACAAAGAGATCATTACTAAGTAGTATCTTGAAGACCGTAGTTACAAAAGAGTTTGTCAGCATTTAGAAAGAAATATGCATGTTTATGATTTCTTCTTACATAAAGGATACAAAACTTCAGACCAATTACACTTCAAAAAGATTCAGAGATTTGTGTTGACAACTACTGATGAGGATCAGTTGTCATCATCTTCAATGTACTCCTGTATTTGCAAATTATGAGTGAATGCCACAGTAAAATAAAACAAAACAAACAAACAAAAAAAATCACAACAATATACTCCTTCTGGATAGGTCCGGAAAATGTTCAGAAACCTCACAAAAATTTTTGAAATATTATAAATACATCCACAGGTTTTAGCCCAATTGTTCAGGTAACTGCTAGGACACAAAATCTCCTCAAAAAAGTAGCTACATTCATTAAAATAATATATTTAAGGGCAAGATTTCTTATGCTCAATTTCTAATCTCTACATGACAACTGGACCATTTCCAATGTGAAGGCTGTTTGCTAAGGAAAAAAAAAAAAATAAAAAAAAGATTACTAACCTAGAAATACTAAAAACAGAAGACCACCATATGGTCTTTCAAGTCTTGTCCTTAGAAGCCTAGGTTACCTCACTGTCTGAGTAATTTCATTAACCTCCAAAACACAGATGGAAAACTAACATACCTCATCATTCTTCTCAGTGAGTGTCCTGGGCTGATACAGCCTACTGGCTATTCAGTTTTTTTCTAGTGACTGCAAAAATATATATATTTTCTCCCCCCTGACTCACCAGCATTTTGTACAAAATTCAGTCAGAATAGTTTAGAGGCAGCTAATCCCCCCCTTCAGCATCAGTCCATGACCTCCTGCTTCAAATGCTGCTAGACAGCATCTCAAACAGCTTAGTGGCATGAATCTAATCTCCTTTCCACAACTATATAATGGCTTAGGCTCTCCTCAACCTTCCGTCCTTACTCTTAGCAATACTGGAGAAATCAATTTAATACATAAATAATATTAAATCTAAAGCCAGGTTTGTTCTCATGCTGGCCTGCTGAACCATATGCATTTCAGAAATATTAAAAATAATTGCTGGCCACTGTAATTTTAAACGACACTTACATTCTTTCCATTACTCAGGAAGAAGTACTATTGTGTAGCATACAAAACAGGAATCAGAAAAGTGCCCCATCCTGCTTGTTTTTTCTGTTTATTTACACCTTTAGGTTTAATTATTTATTTTTACTACTGGTCATGCGTCATGCAAGCAGTTAAAAATTGCAAAATGCCTTTGATTACACTTGTGCAACCCCTTTAAGTTTGAAATCACCACACAACAGTGGCAAACAAGTGATTTTTAGACCTGCTTTGTGCAAAATGTTGACCTTCCTTTACTAACGTACTGTTATGGTGTGGCGAACGTTAGCTTTTGGTCAGCAGAAGCATGACATGAAATTTTTAACATACGCAGTAATTGGGACTTATTAACTGCTGTAACAACATGAATAGGTTCATTCCGCAAGAAATAAGATCACAAAAAGCATGCAAATGTTTAAATTTACAATCTAGTGTCCGTTCAGAATTTTATTAAATACTCAACTATCTATCTGTCCTAGCAATCCAACTGTTGCGTTAACAAATATCCAGTGAAAAATATTCTGGTTTCAGATATAGAAAATCCTCAGAGATATTTTAAAAAGCGGTGTTACGGCATTTGTTCCTCGAAAGAGCACCCACTCTTCATATTGCTGGAATAGGAAGAAAAAAAAAAAAAAAGAATTCACTTGAAGCTCTCCCTATAGCGAATCCATCAGAACACCAAAACCATGTAAGCACTGATAAAAAGATAAACGCTTTATATTTTTATGATCACAGAAGTTTTGACAGTGTCTGCACATATCATTAGCATGATCAGATAGTAAGTAATGTCTTACTAAGGTATCTCAGCTGGGCAACGAGAAAAAAATTGAGGCACTTAACATCCATTAGATTTTGTCTGTTTGCTTAATAAAATCTGGAAGTGGGTCAAAATGTTTTACACTCATTGGGTCTTATCTTGAAATTAACTAAATCTCACACCAATATTTAAAGTCTGTAAATCAAGCATTTTTCTTATGTCTCAATAAAACATGAACAAAAATGAATTGTTCTGTAATGGCAAAGAAAAAATAAAATATCCTTATCTTGATAAAGTATCTTTAAAATATTATTATAAAGTTCACCAGAAAATTTCAAACTCAGATGCAATTAATACCAGCGTGGCTTTCAGAAGACTTCTTCCTCATTTAATAATGGGACACCAACCAAATTTCTAATGAAATAAGGGAGAAGAAAATCACCTGGCTCAAGGCCAGGTCAGTAATTTTCCTGATTATCTGTTTCAGATTTGTGACTCCAGCTTGACCCTCACTAATACACTAGTCTATAAACTCTGATTTCCTAATGGCACAGGAAAAAAAAAAGTAAACCACACGCAAGAATCAACACTGAAAGCTCTGCGTTAATCGTTCACCTAAGCATTTTAGGTTTCAAGGGTGCAAAGTCACCTAGAGATGGAATAAATGTATATAGGTAAGGAAGTCATTGCATATGAATTCCAACTGGATAAGGAAAATAGCCAGCTCGACAGGAACTGTGTGTGTAAACATCCCTTTGGATTTCAAGTCACCTATGGCCATCACCAACATTAATAAAAGCCATCTGGCCTTGCATAGCTTTATGTCTATAACTCATGGTTTGTTTCAACAGTATTTATCCATCTTTGGAGTTCTTCGTTCTGAGAGGTAATTTGGAAACTTTTAGAGGCCTGAATAAAGAAAACAAACAGCAGGCAATTAATCATGGTAATAGTGCTTCCATAGGTCACACTATTACTTTGAGTAATGATACCAATCTTTTTTACTCCTGGAATTTAATTCTAGGGGGGGGGGAAATATATCCCTAATTTTATGGTCATAACTACTGGAAAGAAAAATTAACAAGAATGCAGTTTTATACCTAATGCCTTGACTACTAACCCCGAAGCTCTAAGAAGCCTTGCTTTCAAATAACGTCCCAAGATCATCATGTTCAGAAGTGATCATCAAAACCTGAATGCCAAAAAAAAAATGAAACTGCATTAATGTATAACTTGCTTCGGACCAAGTAGCCCTACTGAAATGCAAGACACCTGTTCAGAGAAACTTGTGAGAAAGTAAGGATGTTTTCATTTCCCTCTACAGTGACAACAAATTCAAACAAAACCATCACAGGACATCTATTAATTAGCTTATCTGGATGCAGTGGCTTACTCTTGGCCTCACTTGCTCTGTTGCAACTCAAAGACTGCAAACTCATGGGGTCTTGGAGGAGACCGGGAGACAAGAAGCTTGGCTGTAGGATCCCAGTAACAGCCTTGAGCTGAGTCCTGAAGTCACATGCCTACTTGCAGATCTCTATTTTGCATATAATACTATTGGAGAACGAATAAACTTAACAAACCACCACCACATTGTACTTGGCCATGAGCAGGCTTTATTATTATTGTTCTTATTATTAAATAAAGTAACTGTAGCTGATATGCTAAACAGCACTGCCTCTGGGTGAATTATTCTCAAGTCAGATCCCAAAAGGGGTTTCATCTAATGTCGGGACTCCAAAGGGACTTAAACAGAAGCTAGACATTGCTCAAAAGGAATGGCTCAAGCCATGTGCAAAAGACAGAAGTTCAGGCCTCTGGAGAGTCATCAGGTTGAAGTAGGGTTTTTTGGAACACAGCTTTAGCTGAGGAATCCGAGAAGAATGGAAGCTCCTAACATATACTTACAAATATCGTGCACAACTCAAGTCTCCATTTTTTGCATTGAAATACCTCTAAAAATACCAGAAGCGTAACTCTGTTGATGAAGCGTAAGCTCTTCAGTCTTATGCCAAAGGTGAATTCAGGCACTATTATTTTTTTTAAATATTTACCTGTGTTCAATTTTGAACATCCATCAAAGAGTCACTCCATATTAGCTCTTCCATTCTGTAGATACACAACATGTATTCCACAGGAAAAATGGAAGAGGTGAGTTGTTCTGCTATTAAAAATATTTCCATTTTAATGTTGTTTCTATTATGCATATTCAATTAGTTAAACAGAAGAAGTAGGATACCTCATTTGGAGTTAAACTAATTTCATTCTGACAATCAGGAAACACACTGGGGTTTTTATCATCTAACATGCACTCTGTTTTTCAATGCCAGATTTTATTTTCCAAAATAGTAATTAGTAGTAGTTTTAACATTTTCTCAATTATCAAGACTTACTATTTAATGGATAAAATTTCCATAAACTTCAGTGAATGCATTGTGTTAGCCTGTTATGTTCTGTATTATTTGGCTACCGTTATTAAATAATAATAGCATTCACTTTCTTATAATCAAAATTTTAAAAGGAGCTTTAAATATAAAGGGAGAGGGAAGAGGCAGAGAAGATAAATTATGCAACTGAAAGGAGTGGTTGTTTTTCTCTTTGTATCTTAAGTGCAAATTCTTCTTCACTGTGTTTCCCAGACACCATCTGTTTCCAAAACAACTCATCATCAAACACAACAGAGAACACAGGAACTTCTAATAGGAGTTAAACCTGCCAACTTGCAGAATGGTCTGAGCTTTCCCAAACAGGAAAAACACGATAGTACAGAGTTGTTAATGAATTAAAGAGAGGCAATGGGTGTCACCTCAGATGATGCAGTACACCATTTTAGGTATTTTCATTAGAATCATAGATGGCTCATTACTTTACAATGTCCCTGCACACTTACTTTAAGAAGTCCAAACTACATTTGGGCATGTAACAGCAGGGCTCATTTCACTTCGGATAGGTGTGGGGGGGATATTTTTTTTTAAGCCTACTATTAAAGCCTGAATAACGGGTGACACCTACCGAGAGCCTCACTCCATTTGCAATTAGATATCAGTGAAAGTTTGGAAAAATAGTAACCGACAGAATTGTTTACATCAGGGACCCACCTGTGCCAGTACCATTTCCGCAGGATTTTAGGAGAAAGTACAAGAATCTGAAATGTACTCAGGTATATGACAACACGCCACAACAAGAGAGCTCCCTTCATCTCCAGAGAGCCTGAGATCACTTCCAAAATGCTGGAACTGTGACTTCTAACAGTTCTTTCTGGAAGAGCATTGTACCATTTTTAACCTGGTTATACTATTGAGTTTAATGATAGCACTGTGCTTACTTAGAAAATCTTCTTGCTTTTTGCTCTCTCCATAGTATGTGGAGAGAAGAAAAAAATATATATTTATTTAGTTTGGTCTAATAACTAACATTGGGAAAATAAGTTATCAGAAAAGAACTAAATTCTTTTGGTGGGTTATACATCTATTTCTAAAAAAGATCTAAGAATATGGATCAGTGACCTATCAAGGTCACTGTTTTAGACTCCTGCTTGTAGCCTCCTGCTATGATATCCACCCATGTCAATTTAATACAGACAATATTTTCCATAATAAACATATTAAGAAACGTCACTGTCTATATGAAATTGCTTATATTATCTACTCTGGTCACATGTCTAACAGATTACACCTTTTTCAAACAAGAAATCCTTAGCAAGTCTGAGATACCATGTCTTTTCTGCCCTTCCACAGTCGCCCCTGACCTTGTCCTTCATTCAAAACAATTCTCTCCTTTCTGTAGCACCACTAATTTATTTCACACGTGGAACATTTTTTACTTCCAAGTACCTTTCCAGACAGCTATCAGCAGACTAAAAAGTGCTTCTGCTGTTCCCTTGGAAGTTCTATTAGATTAGATCCATTAGCACACTCGCATATACACACATTACATTTCGAGCTCTTTCTGTTCATAACATCTGACTCTATTAAGATGTTATTCTTTCTTGTTGCCCATACCGAGTCTACAAATTTGGATATCTTAGTTTTCCTTAGCCTAGTTTTTAAATTTTCTTTTTTATTTTACTACTACATTAATTCATCACAGGTTCTATATTCCTGACCCTGCTGCCTCAACTCAATTACATTATAGGCAACCATCTCTGCTCCTGTTCAATATTCTGAACAGCTTCACTGAGTTTTAAATGCACAAAATGGTCGTTGCCACACACTTCATTTCTGGCTTCTGCAGTTGCGATCTTGTGCTTTGTTACTAAAAATAGAGCTGCTTCCAACTACCTGAGCTGGAAAGCTAATTACAGAGCTGGTAAACAGCGCTCCTCCCTATTGAGCAAATGGCAGAATAAGGAGTCTGCTAATGCACTAGGGCGCCCATGGTCCTGTGGGTCTTTGAAATCTATCAAGTGTCATTTATTTAATCATCTGTGGCTGTTTGCTTCATGGATAAATTACTATTTAAGTAAATAACTGTTTGACTGTTGGATCAACACATCAGGGAGAAAAAGAACAAGCAGCCCATTTTAGCAAAAAGTATTCTAACCTAGTTCTCAGCTTGCACAAATCAGAGTAATTTCACTGAAGTAGCACATTGTTTAGACTAGGTAAAAGTCTAGTTCTCTTATTTCCTGCAGAAGAGGGGTTAATTTTAGATATATTAGAGGACTGACTGTTTGCAGCAGCTTAAAGACTTTTTGAAAGTTATTTCTGTCCCATACAGGCAAGAACAAACAACTGCCCCTGTAAGAAAGCACCTTCTTCCCTTAAAAGTACTCTCCGACACGTCTGCAGTACAGCAGCACGCTGCCTGGAAAACATTCCCTGCTGAAAGATCTTAAGGTAGGAGTGCCCACAGAGCTTAGATGCTCCTCTGTATTTGGCAGTGAAACACTGGTTTCCCAGCTCCATGGGACTAACTCTTACCATATAGCCCAATGAAAGCTTTGTTGGCAAAAAGGTTTCAGCCATCACTCAGTCAATAAAACTCATTTTCAGCCATTATTGAAGCAACAATATATAGATAATACATAAGCACCTGTTAGAATCACTGTGATACAGCTGCAGCCCCAAAGCTGTAGAATACATGTTACGTTTCTGCATCCAAAACACTTTCTGGGGCCAAGAGGGAATATAGCCTTCTGGAATTATAATTTTTTCTCTGAACGCAGAATAGAGGAATAGAAGAATTAGGTAGAAAACCACCAGAAAGACTAATTTTAAAAAGCATTTCTATTTCTCCTTCCTAACCACCCAAAAATAAAGACGCACGTAAATAAAACCTCCAAGACCATACTCAACACGTTAGAAAAGTTTGGTGGAGGAAAGCAGTATGCGAGTGAGCATAAACTATTTGCTCATCATCATGTTTCCATCACGTAACAGGTATATACTATATACAATGCATACGGGGACACAATTGCTGTCTGAGGTTAAATACATTATTCACACAGCTCATTTGGGAGAGGAGAGGATGAGCTCCCTCTTCTGTCTCCCATCCTCATGAAAAGGAAAGTCAGGCTGTCCTCAGCCAAGCAGACTAACTCCTGTTGTCAAGGAAAAGTGGTTTGCCAATTTTTAGCAAAAATTATTGGAAAAAAGAAGATAAGATGGAAAACTGTGGACAGAGATGGAAACGTGTAGTACAAAGAAGAAGAAAATGCAAGAAGGAGCCAAACAAAGAGGCAAAGAAAGGCATGAGGAAGGAAGACTACAGAAAATCAATAGTATTTGAAGCTCTGCATATTCCAAAGAGTGGAAACAGAGAATCCTCTGGCAGTAACAGCGATGGGAAAAAGAAACAGAATACCACCCTTTTCATCTTAAACACAAGAAATACAGCGAGTATAAATCTGGACACCACAAGGCAGTTCCACACCATCACACCTAAGTCAACTCTGAAGAAGTCAATTCATGCACGAGGACTTGCACATTTTAGCATAGTGTTTCACCAGAACTGACACATCTTGTTGCTGTGGCATTCTGTGTACGCATACTAGAGTGCCTCTGGAAAAAGTCATGTGCTTTTTTCACATTTAAAACCTAAATAAGTGTGTGTGTATGTGCATGTATGCGTGTATACACACATGCACGTGTGTGTATGGGGCAGGGTGCTGGACAGTGATGAAGGAAAGTGTGTGTTTGATGGAATTCAGTGCACAAGCAACATTAAAAGTCAATTGAATCTTGGCTTTCAATCACTGATCAATCTTCCTGTGTTTTCAGACCTTTTTTTTCTGACCTAAATGACCACAAAGGCAGTAAACAACACATTCCTAAATTAGATAAAATATGCTTATTATAGTAGGACAAATGCCTTTCAAACGACAGTGCATTACAGAAAAAAATCCACAAAAGCTTATGAAGACAACATAAGCAATATTTTCCCTGCAGCCTGATATTTCTCCCAACATTAGTTCTCACCTTAAGGCAGAGATGTGATAACCTTTAACCTTGGGAGCCATTTCTAATTTATTCAGATTTCAAAGACACGATACTGACAGCCACTTTCCTCATGGGCTACACAGACCAACTTACACATTTAAATTACTCAAAAGTATCTGTATGTGGTTTGCTTCTGTTGAGTTGAACTTGCCAAACTGATATGGCAAGTAAGGTGTGCCTCCACCTTTCTGTGAAGCTAGTATAAAATTTCCAATCCCCTTGCCAAAAAAAACTACGAGAAAGAAAGGAAGGAGCGTAAAAACATGGAACGTGAGGAAACTGTTGGAAATAAGTTGCTTAATTCTTTTAAACATAAGTTGGCCCTACTGGATCTGTCTTGGGCAGCCATGGAAAAGGCACTTTCAAACTCACACTCTTTAAGGAATGAAGTAACGCTATGAACCTTACATTATTCACACAAAAAAAAAAATTACATATTTCACCACACAGGTATCACTCAAACTTCAACCTTCCCTATGAGTACATCAGCATGTGCAAAGACTCCAGAGACAGAATAAGATTAATGGAATAAATTTAGGGATATATCAAACAGGAGGGAAGGGGAATAACTAAGCATTAACACATTCCTTCATTCAATAATTGTCTGAATCACGGGTATTGATTAAAGAAGCACATGTTAACATACCATACTGAAGCATATGAAAAAGAACTTTATCCCATGATGGACTGAAAGTACAGTAGTTTCTACGTCACAGTAGCACCAATTTCATGAGTTCATAACCATTATTAACTACCTGCTTTTGCCTCAAAAACCTAGCAACCAGCCATAGCAGACTCCCTTAATCTGCAGAAAATTCATTGGAAGTCCTTTCTGACTACTGACCAAGTTTCATACAACACAGATACTTAATTTTAAAAGCCCTCAGATGATGAAACATTCAATTTTTTCTCAACAATTCAATAGCTAAAAATCAGCTACAGCCTGGTCTCCACAGCACAGGGAGCCTGCGGGTAAAAGCACAGGGTAAACACAGACTCCATCGCCTTACCTCAGCTATGTGCGGCATTGGGTTAAATCCACAGAGATTGCACACAACTTTCTTGCACTCTGTACACGTATTAAAGTTGGGGGGATCCTTAGAACCAATATTTAGTCCAGTTTTACACAGGGGACAAGACACTTTAGGCTGACTGGCTTTCTCCGGTTCCGACAGCCCAGCAGGTTTCTTAGCTTCAGCAGCCTGAGGTTTGCTATCTTTAGCCAAACCAGGTTTCTTCTCTAAATCAGATCCTTTAGTCGTTAAAACGCTATCCGCTTTTGATGGCTCCGATTTTTCAGTCATAAGAGGCTTAGCTTCTTTCTTTACAGGAGCAGTTTTTGGAAGAGGCTGAGCCTGACCAGCCTCTTTGGGGGCTGCCTGAGAGGCCGGAGGCTGCGGTGGAGGCTGGGGCTGCTTCGCTGCGGGAGGGGGGGCTGATGTCTGAGACCCCGGCTGACCTGCCGTGGAAATTAAATTTGAGGCCTGGCTGAAGATTGAAGCTCCAAATCCAAAGAGTTTCCCAGTAACTGTTTCTTGTGGTGTCGTAGGCTGAGGCTTAGGGGCATCAGTGATGCCTCCCAGATTAAGGCTGAAACGCCTTGATTGCTCGGGAGTTTTCTGAGGTGGCTGGGGCTGAGGCGCCAACTGTGGTGGCGCTGGCTTGGGACCCGTCCCTGCCTGTGGGCCCTTGGGAGCTGGTTTGGTGTCAGGCTTTGGGGCCGGTTTTGTTTGCGACTTCTTAGGATCATCTTTTGTTTGTGTTGGCTCAACAGGCTTTTGAGTTTTAGCATCTGGTTTAACCCCAGGCTGAGACGCAAGCTTGGGATCTGACTTCTGCCGAGACACTTGTGGAGGGGGTTTGGAATCTGGTTTATCCCCAGCCGGATGTGTGTCCTGTGACGGCTTGGCAACCTCTGGCTTTGGGGAATCTGTCACTTTCTGTTGAGTTGGTGGAGGTCTGGGACCTGCCGAATCCTGTTTCGGCCCTGGTGCTGCAGAGGTAGGCACAGTGTCTGTCGTAGGCTTCTGTATACTGGGTTGGTTTTGCTTATCTTCAGCCTGTGTTGGCTTGGCATGATCGGACTTTGGAGTGGGATCTATTTGCTGGGAGATCTCAGTAGGCTCAGCACGAGGTTGTTTCGATTTTACAGGGGGAGACCCAGGCAAGGACGGTTGCTTTTTCTGTGGCAGGGTTTTTTTCGATTCTGCTAGTTGCGAAGGATCAGGTTTTGGAGAAACATCTTTCTTTTGAACTGGTTGTGGCTGAGGAGATGGTTTAGCTGCTGAAGGTGGAATGGGTGTCTTCTGTTTGGGTGGAGGTGGCTGTGGCCCGGGACCGGTACCTGGTGCTAGGTCACCACCTAACGCTCTTTGCATCTGGCAGTTTAAACAGAGCCATTCCTTAATCTGCAGAAAAAAAATAATTTTAAAAGTATTTTAATTAAGACAAAGTTAATAAAATCAACATAGTAATAGGCTACTCTAGTGTATGGTTTGTTGTGTAAAAAGGGAGAAATATTACTACTAATACTGTTTTGTGGTTGACATGCCCAGCTGATTTTTTCATTCTTCCCTGCATTCCTGTCATTTGAGCTATCGCTGAGCCCATGCTTCTAATGGCTTCACATTCAGTTTACACACAGCTGAATATTACAGCATAAAAACCCGGCAGAATGAAAAAATGCATTGGAATTTCATGGGACCCAACAGTGATTCATTTATAGCAATGATTTGCCAGAATAGAAAAAAAAAAAGACAAATACTGCTAAAACAGTTTGACACATCAAGTCTGCTGACAGAAAACAATAAGCAGAATTAAAACACAGTAAATGCATAATTACCTTTAAGCATATATCTATTAAGGTCTTCATACAGCTTATGGTTTTGGTAATTCTTTAAATTACAGGACTCAAGTATTGGCAGTATACATGTATCCAATGCATAAGGCACAGAGATGTGTTAATGGACAACATATATTACAGACTCACACTTTCCACCAATTTATGGGCAAGTCTTCATTTGGAATCATTAAGGAGCTTTTTCTAAGCCGTGATGGTATTTTAAGAGCCATAATTAGGTTTCCCAAAATTCCTTTGTCATTAAAAAAGCTCCCAAGGTATTTACTGCACACCTGTATACAATGGGCACCCCTCTTTTCAACACAGAGGAGAAGGAATAAGGCAAATAATGTATTTACCCATGTTTCTCATCAATTTTAGTACCTCACAACTTTAAAACATTTTTTCTCCTTTCCAAGAAGTATCACGTGAGAGGGAAACTTTATTTTCTAATATGAGAGAAAATCCCAATAATCCTATGCGGTCATCCCTACCTTTGCTTTTGTAAAGCCTCACAATCTGAGGAAGGATCAAATGGGCTAAAGCAACATGTGGTCAGGAAGCATCACATGCTGTTTTCCGCATTTTACATCACTAGCAGAAACATTATAGGCAGCAAAAATGCCATTCAATATGGCAAAGAGTCCAGTGCACCTACATGTGTGAGTACTTAAGCAGGTCATCTGTAGCTCTACTTCTATTCTTTAGCCTGCGCGTGAAACGCGGGGTACCAGCTACGGCATTTGCACGCACAGAGGGAACGGCAATTAGGAGGACACAGAATATAAGTCTCGGATCTCTTTCCCTAAGGGTGAAGACTTCTGGATCCTGTTTCTCACTCAGGTATGGAATCTCTACCATACACCATGGGATGAATCTGGAGGTACTATCTGCAGATTTTGTCTGCGTAATATCAGAGTTCACTGGAAGGAAAGAACTCTGATGTCATGAACTGAGGCAATGAATTCATTATTTCGGTGTGCTTTGCCAGCCTTCTATTTTTCCGGCAGCAAAAATTAAAAGAACAGTTGGACACAGTTCCTTAAAACACAGTTATTCTAATTATTCTGATAAACATGGTATATACACACTCTGGAATATAAAATGCTATTACTAACAGCTTCAAACAGATGCCAAATTTTGGCCCTGCCTGTAATGGAGTTACCATTCATAATAATGCTGCTTTTATCTTCAGTTTTGAGTGCAATTTTTTTTTACATTGTTCAAGCAATTCTCCGATCTACTTGCAACCCATATAACAAGTGACTGTTAAAAAGTGAAACCAACTGAAACAAAACTGGAACACGTGTTTAAGCTCTGCTTTGAATTATTAAAGGAATTAAGTTCACAACTGCACAGAGGACCTGAGCAAAGATTACATTTACCTTAACTCCCATATTATTTGATTGGTGATCAGTTCCCCTACAAGTCCCCTGACCAAGGGACAGTTACTTGCAATAAGTCAATCTTAATGATGACACCTGATTTTAGCTATTTAGTAGTCTAATTTAATTAGATACATATTAATACCATTTCTGGATGAATTCTTAAGGGTTTTCTAGAAGGTTTAAGTCTAATCAAAGACCAGACTTAAGCCACACACTCTCAACATCCACCTCAGCTGTCACAGCTGTCTGGCTTTGGCAAAGCGATTAAGATTTCTTGTATTTGGGAGGTGTGCTCTCCTCTACAGTGGAGAAAGATACGATCCTGGGACGAGCTTTTTAATGGGCCTAAGTTTGGAACGTCTTTCCCCCCCTAACCACAAAACTTTTACAGAGATTTGGACAATGCTCTTTTCACAGTGATTCACTGCTCCTGCTTCTTTTTGACACCTCCACTTGCACTTTATTTTTTTTTTTTCTTTGCAAATGAAAGTGGTGTACTCTAAAGTAAGATCACCAGATGAAACCAGTAACAGGTGCCTACATGCTCTCATTCAGCTTCCAGGAAATCTAATTTTAAGTCACTATGACACCTTTAACGCCCCAAACAAAGTAGTAGTAGGGTTGGGTGGGGCTACAAAATAAGTAGTCTGAATAATTCTTATGTTTAAGGTGTCCAGATTCCAGTTGCATTTATAAGCATTTAGGCTTGTCTTCAACATGCAGCTGGTCCAGTCTGACTCTACTACCTAACTGGAGTCCAAACAAGCGTTAATTCTATACTACAGTTTTCAACACAATCTCGTGCAGCAGACAAAACGTTAACTCTCAACTGTTATTTTTTCCCTTATCTTTAAAAAAAAAAATTATATACATATATATACATACATTCACTCTTGGTGTTAAACTGAAGCCTTGAAAACTGAAAATTAATTTGCTACTCCTACAGCTGAACTTCAAAATGGAAAATGTAGGAAGTTTTACTTCACCGTATTATTTTTTAAATCTTTCTGGTTTAGACATAAAATTCCTCCCATGCATGTTAGTGGGAGGAATTAAGTGCCAAAACCCTCAAGTCATTATAGCTTACACACATCATCTTCAAACAAATACAAAACTGCACAAACTGTAGTTCTGTGATTGGAACTGCAGGAGTTCAAAATGGAAGTGCGCTACATGAGGCAGTTTTGTATCAAACACTGGCCTGTTCACTCTACTGCCATCAGAGAGATTTTCCATAAACTTTAATAGGAGCAGGCTTCTGGTAAGTACAGATGCTCTTACACATTATTACAGATGAAGCAAAACTTAAGTGCTGCTGTAGATACCTAAAATACTAATGTTTGTCTATCCTGAAAGGTCTTCCTGACCGCAGTTCTGTGACTTTCTAGTCTCTTTCCCCATATTTCTACCTAGAATTAAAAAGCTAAAGTTTCCAGGGCAACACCTGAGCTTTTGCAGTTCCTCTCGACTTGTAAAGGAGAGTCGTCTTTGATGCTGAGGATCCCAAGCTGTCTATTTTTACACTAATAGATTGGGGGGGAGGGGAGGGAGGTGTGTGTGTTTCTTATTTCTAGAAGAAATCTGTGATTTTCTTCATCCTGAGACCCATGCCACAACTAGGACTGTAAATCTGACAGACTTGATGCAGCATTTTTGTTCAGATTTCAACTACCGACCACAGAAAGTGCTGTCTTGCTTTCTAACTCAGTGATGTAGAAACTATATGCCCTCGTAACAACAAACAAGTAATTAAAATATGTTTTTTGTATTCATCAACCATAACATCTTAAAAAAGCTTCATAAAGAGTCTACTAGTTGGGAGCACCAGATGAATTTATTCACAGTGTTTTAGTAACAACATCCATGGAGAATTACGTTGAAGAAAATTAGAGCACCATGTTCCATAGCTCGCCTCTCTTTATGCACTCATCATCTAACAGTTGACTCCAATAACAACCGCGAGCTACACTTCAGTTCTCCTTATCCCAAACAAAGCCAACACAACTGAAAGCAATCCGGAGCCTATTTCTTTCTGCAAAAGTGTTCAGATTTGTTCTAACTACGCAAACCCATCAAAAGCAATAGGAAAACTGTCAGAGAGAGACTGCATCGACTGGCACGCTCAATTTCTATTCCTGCAGATGATGCACGGGAGGAAGAGAATCCAGCGTGATTCTAACATTCCAGATGTACTGTGAGAAAGAAATTTTGACTTGCAGATTGAACATATTTCATATAAAAATTACTGGCACACAACATGAAAGCAGCTCTCAGAAGCCATTTTAACAGCCCTTATGCAGAACAGAGCCAGATTCTAAGGCAATGGGTCTCATCCTCATTTAGACCACTCATTTGGTACTATAAAAAGGAACTTTAAGATATGCATAAAATATTAACATCCCTTTACATCGCCACAGAAATGTAAAGATTTATAGAGCCTTTACATTGCCACAGATATATAAATGGACTTTGCTGACATTGCTCAGCGGTGCCCTGAAGCCTTATTGACAAAATCAGTTTCTAGTCTGAAAACACATCAGCTTATTTGGTTCCTGACAATTTGAGAGAGGAGTGAGGAATCCAGATTTGGCTCTTAGCAGACATTTCTGCCAAGATGATGAGAGAAACATGAAAAATAAAGCACTTGAGCCCATGTTTTTATGCAGCTTCATGTAGAGTGGTAGAATACTGTAAGAGACAAGAAACTAGATCAGAAAATCCTGTTATGAACAAAAAAGAACAACTTCTCTCACAGAACAAACTGAATTAGGATGTTGACATACAACTGAAAAGGTTTTCTAAACAAGCCTGGGCAATACTAGAAATAAAGTTTTCCTTCTACACCATCCTTCCATGAACAAGATCTCAGCTATTCCAATTAATTACACTGAAACAAACGTTTAACTATTGTACACAGTATGCAACTGATCCTCATCTGAGGCAAACAGATTATTGCTACAAAATAAGTATTTGCCCTTTACGACTGATACCTGAAAGGAAGGTAACGAGGGAGTTTATTGGGAAACACTGACTCAAGGTGCTCACAAAAACAATGCTAGGTTCTCGTTAGCAGCGTGTTCCCCAGGCATCCATCCCACAGAGCACAGCAATGGTTACAAGCGCTATAGCTTGATGCTCAACCAATGTTTCGACAAACTTTTTAAAAAGCCATTTTAAAAGACTATTTTTAAATGTTACTTAGCTATTTTAAAACTACTAAAAAACACTACTGGATGAATTGTGTTATGCAGTTATCACCATCTTAAAACATACTCCAGTACTCTGCTTAAATTACTAATACAAAAAGCTATAGCTTGCATATGAACTATGAGTGTTTGGGGAACTATTATTTTATAGCTTATATTATTAGAATCATAAAGCAAAATAGTGAACGTATAATCTTTTGACTTTTTTTTTTTTTGAACACCAGTATTTCAGAATATCTAAAAGTTAGTTTTTATAGCCAAACGTATTTAAGCTGCCTTATGCATAGGACCAGGAAAAAGACTTAAAACACAGCTCAGTGCACTGCATCATGCATCACTGCAACAAATGCTGATTGCTTTCATTAACTGCATCTACATTTAATATACTAGAAACATGTGAATGATTAACAAAAAAATATAACTGCAGATCAAGAGAGCAGCAAAGAAAAGGTTAACAAAGTTCATCTGTGCTGCACAGAGTGCATCGGAGTGAATATCGCTGGGATTTGAAAACGGATTATGTTGTCTGGTGGGAGCAGGGCTGGGCCATGCCTCCTGCCCAGTGATTACCCAGCAAACAGCATCTCCACATCACATGGCCTAACATAGTAGTAAATTACAGTTGCTGAGCAACAGCAGTACTGGCGCAGATGGCTCACTGCAGTTGACATCTTTAGCTATGCAGATTAATTTATTATTTACTTGTGTTAAAAACTGGACCGGACAGTTTTCTGGGCTAATGAGTAAACACTCCAACATATTGCAGAATATCGCCCAATTAAAATATTGAGAAACTATTTGCCATGCATAGGTGTTTACTTGTTTCTGTGTTCTACCCTTTTCTTAAAAGAAAAAAAAAAAGAAGGAAAAAGAAAAATCCCCAGGGCACCAATACTATTAATACATCTAATCCTAAATGTAAAGCACAAATGCAGAAATATAGGCACATAGTCTTCCTCTGAGGGAGAAACAGTCTGGGAGTGTTTAAGACTATTCCACAGAGAGAAACAGTATTCTGTACTTCCATAACCCTTCTATTTGAGGATCTTTACAAATTTCCCAAATGCCTATGTGGTAGTTCTAGTTAGGGGAAGATCTAAAGGAGCTATACTAACTTCATTTCATCACAAAAATTGTGAATAATATCCACTTCCATCTAAATTCCAGTGTTAGTAACACTGGAACACCTCAAGTACTCTTTGGACCAAACCAAATTATTTCAAACAGAAATACTTCAAACTTTGATCATTTTTAAAAGACAACTAAATAAGGCTCATTTGAATCTGCTCTCTGATCAGTTTGAACCCAGACTAAACTCCATCCTCTTTTACAGAACACCTCTAGCTTTACTTCGGCACAGTTAAGAGTTGATATCTAAATTAATACGTTGAAAAAGTTAAAAAAAGCTTTATTGGGTTTTAACTCATTTCTTTACAACTTATGATTATAACAGCTGATGGTCAGATTCAAGTCCTTAATTCTCTTTCGATTTTGTTTTGCATTACTCATAACACCCTGAAAATCCACCCAAGTCTGAGTTTACATAGGGTGTACAGTTTCAAAGCTATTTTTCCTGGTATTAAAAAGCTTAGACTTTGTGGCATGTCACCATCCACAGTGATGGCAGTTTTATTTTTGTTTATATGTCATTTCCAGTTGCATTGTGGTTCTTATGCACTACTGCAACACAGCAGGGTCTAGACTGTAAACTGCAGGGAATATTTCAATTCAATCAATAGCTTCCTTACTGTCACGTAATCAACAAAGATTTAATAGAGTCATTTCCATTAATTTCATTGTAAGTATAAGCAAAACGTACCTGGACCCACCACAAAAATTACAATAATCTTCCTTATATGAATAGTATTTTAAATTATTATATACTCCTTTCCCTGTACAACAGTAATACTAATAATACTGATAATAACTGGAAAAAAAAATGCATTTCTGTCTGCTTAAATTCTCTTCAGTTACTGAAAATACTTCATGCCCATGTCTAGGATAGGATGTTCAGGATACCTGGAGATGCAGGTCATCAATAAAAACAAATACAAATACTGAAAACCATTCTGAGGATTTGAACTAAATCATGATACTCTTAAATCACCAAAGGTTGTGATATGGTTGTACATAAAAATGCAAGTAGAAAGAAAGAGCAAAAATTCAAGACTTTAGTACCTACAGCAACTGATACAGAAAATTCCTAGCTCTACCAAAAGAAAAATAAAAAATAGACATCTCCCCCCAAAAAATTCCAACAGCAACAAAAAGAAGAAAATATTTTCAGATTGGAATTAAAAAAAATATTCTTTTTCCTGCCAAATTGAAAAATAAAGGCATAGATCCAATAAAATGTTCTACTTGATCTGAAATTATACACTCCACTTTGGAAGACTAAACCTTCTTTTTTTCCCCTTCCTCTTTTTTCCATTAGGATTAAGTCAGTTTTGATACAGACATGTTGTTTCAGAACCAATAAGATATTTTTAGAACTCACTTTGCCTCCATCCAGAAGAGCTTTTGGCAAGTAAATAAATCCTACAGCAATATACACATCTTCACATCCTCTGAATGTACAATTTTCAACAAATATCCAAGTAAAAAAAATATACCTGGCTCCAAAACTAATTTTAAATGGTCTCTCAAAAGCATACTGAAACAGTGGATGAAAAACGGACTGAGACTGACATAGATAAAATACATAGAAAATAATACCTCCTAAAAAATACCTAAGAAGACAGGCATTCACATATGCACACATACTCCTCAAGGGTAGGCTCACAGGGCAGAGCTCACATACAACCAAGTTTCCAACATTAACAGCTTTAACACTCCACTTGATCATCTACTTTACAGATGTCCATCATAAAGAATGTAATGATATATTCTTAGAGTTTAAACAATTGTTCACTCTGTGTTGCATGTATCTTCCAATAACTAGTTCACAGGGGCTGAAAATTTACTTCAGCTATTGAACATATACAGTGATCATTTCAATTTAACTACAGTAGTTCATGCTTTTTGCCGAGCTCTATCAAAAACTATACATAAGTGGTTAACAAAATGGATAGTCTGTCAGATGTCTTTGCTCATTTTCAGAAAGCCTACTCCTATTCACATGATCTAGCGGGCTGAATCTTTTTTTGGGAGGTGCTGGTTTCTGTTGTTAATGGCTCATAGGAGTGGTTTTGGCAAAAGAGAATTTTTTTAAAATGAGAAAAATAAATCACCATGTCATAACATAAATACACACCTACTACAAGGTTCTGATGTATGTGAAAGGAAAATGGAATAGAGTACCAGTCAAACCTGTTTATATAATTTTTTTCTGTTACTTTATGCAACTGTTGCTAGGCAGTCATGTGCCATGGTGATGAGTGGAGTGTGAATACCTAGACAGATTAGAGAGACATATGTTACTGAACATTATGTATGGTGTGTTTTCTCTCTCGACTGCTGTACAAAACCAAGATAGCGACCATCCCTTTTTCCCAAAGGGACTGCAACGTCGGATGGTTCAGAGAAATAGTTCAAGGGGTCTGACCTTGTGGCAATACAGGTATCACTTTCTGCTCTTAGTTACACAGCTCTCTCTGGTGAGTTAAAACAGATAGAGAGCATGTACTACTGCATTTTAAATAGAGGTTTAAAAGAAGAAAATGAATAAAAATTTAAAAAATCAGCACTTTTTATAATGGCTTTACAATGCTCACAATCTACTTTCTGAGCCAGTTTGTAGAGCCTGCTATATTCTTTCCAGAACCAGCTATAAATATAGAATATAGAAATTTAGAAAGATCTGTATTGGAAAAGTCATTCACTCTGTTCGTTATGAAGACTGACCTATCCTGTAAGAAATGTGTAAGAAGAATATCTCAAGAAGACAGTTCAAGCAGCTGTACAGGAGGAAATGTTAGAGAACAAAAGTAATATAAATTCTTCTCTAAATAAACACCTTTCACTCTCCCCACATTCAATTCGAAATTTTCGCTTTCCAATCGGTAATGTGTTTTAACACAAACAATAAAAACAGTGGCTATAAAGGGCATGGGAAAGGCACAACACAGGATTACGGAATCATGAAACTTGGCAAAAATAACAGCAGGAAAAGTCAAAGTATAACAGTAAGAGGTGAAGATATCGTCAATAAGCGCATGGGTAAGAGACAAAGACTTTTGGTCAATAAAACTTTAGGAGAACTTAAAATAAGACAAGCCAAAAGAAAAAACTTGCACCATAATCAAGAAAACCGCCAGCTGAGACACAAACCACGGTTTGCATGCTAGACAGGAAGAAACGTGTAAACCATTGTAAAGGAGGAATCAGAAACTTTTGCTAATAATCTAAATATTGAAAGGAAAGGGAAAATAGAAGGAAAGTTTAAGAATAACTCAAATGGGAACCTTTACAGCTGAAATAAGTCAAATTTTTGTATGTGCCAGGGCAGGTTCTATTACTTTGCTCCAACTGTTCACTAATAAAGTCAGATGTGATTTTCATGGCACTTCACTGCAGACTGGAGCAGGACACCCACAATGAAGCTTCAGCAAGACAGCTGGTGGTGCAAAGCTGAGCAAATGAGGAAAGTCTGAGTGGGAGTCAGGAGTTTGGAACTAATAGCTGAATAAATTAGATGTCCAATACCTTCATTTACTGAAATGATTTCATCGTGAAATAAATGCATATCCTGTGTTTATCTCAATGTCTAATATGAAATTCAAATCTGCTTTTACATATGTATGCAATCAGTTAGTCTTAAATGCAGCTGTAGTTATTGTCTTAAAGTCCTGAATTTCACACTTACAGAGTACCCGCTTCAAAAACTAGTAGTTATTCACGGAATTTCCAAATACATTGAGATCTTCTTACATAAACTCTCTCTCTCAAAATCCATTTCACTTGAACATGCCAAAGTCGTTGACCATTTCCATGGGAAATCTGAAGTTTTTAAAGGCAAACCTGGAGCTCTAAGAGATTCCAGCAGCACACTATAGAAATAAACAACTCTGCACCCACTAATAAATGTAAGAAATTTTGGTCTAAAAACATTCTGTCAGAATTTGACAGTAAAGTTTTCTTACAAAAGTTCCTCTGATTTTAACATCAGTGCATCACATTTCTTGTCCACTATACATAAACATATTGGTTTTTTACCCCCAGCTGTCCAGAATGACATGATTTATGACCTTTCCTCATATAGACCCTGACAATATAATCTTTGAGCACCTGGTTAGTTGCAAACATTCTGAAATTTCTGCATGCGGCTGTTCAAGTCACTCCTTTTCCAGTCCGTTAATGCCAACTATCTCAATCCTGAATTTCCCTAAACTTAGGAAGAAATTTTTCACTTTGAAGGTGGTAAGGCACAGGAACAGGTTGCCCAGAAAGGTTGTTGAGGCCCCATCCCTGGAGGTGTTCAAGGCCAGGCTGGATGTGGCCTTGGGCAACCTGGTCTAATGGGAGATGCCCTGCCTGTGGCAGGGGGGTTGGAACTCGATCTTCAAGGTCCCTTCCAACCTAAACCATTCAACGATTCTATGATTCTATGTGCTACTAATGGTTACTGCTATTAATCTTTCAGGTTTTAATTTGCAATTTTATCAACAAATCAATAAATAATATACTTGCTGGATGCAAAAAGCCTGCTGTTTGTTACCAGGTACCCACCTAAAAGTACCACTACTAAACATGAGCACTGAAAAGAAATCTAACTGCTAGCAATGTTTTTAAATCATTGTGGTATTGAGCAAACAGGTTGCCCAGAGAGGCTGTGGAGTCTCCATCCTTGAAAATATTCAAAACTGGCTATGAGCAACCTGCTTTAAGGTGACCCTACTTTGAGCAAAGGGTTGGACAACATCATCTCCAGAAGACCCTTTCAGCCTCAGCAATTCTTTGATTCAATTTTAAACCTAGGGA
Source organism: Anarhynchus alexandrinus (assembly GCA_008711295.1). Classification (NCBI taxonomy): domain Eukaryota; kingdom Metazoa; phylum Chordata; class Aves; order Charadriiformes; family Charadriidae; genus Anarhynchus; species Anarhynchus alexandrinus. The sequence continues at coordinate 540,147 of VUYV01000263.1, forward strand.
TATTATTTCTCAGATTCAAAATATAATAGCAGTCTGTGCTTCTACCTATCAGCATCTCTGATCAGCTAAACTAATACCAAAGCAAGACAAAAATAAGCTTCCTAAATACCCCTTCTGGCTATTTATCGCTGCTTAGTTTCCAGTGCCAGGTCTGCTATGCTTGGATTTCTATAAATTAATGAAACTGTTGGTACTGAAAACAAACCCAAACTACATTGCAAATTTAAAATTAGCATATCAGGATGTACGAGAAGCTGTTCAAGCAATAAGAAGAGATCAGACATTCATATGAAGCTTTATTCCCGTGCAGAGCAAGTAAAGAACATGGATATGTATAAGCATATAAATCAAACTACCACAAACAGTCGGTTAAAGTAAGTTCATTTGAAGTCCTAATATTGCTTTCTGTGCCATTTCTATGCTATATAATTACAGAAAGAATGGTGATCAAGGTTAGGAAGAGTCCTCAGAGATCTCTTTCTTAGCATCCCACAAGTATGAAATAACCTGAGTGCCACCAAGTCAAAACTCATGACTCAGGCTTTCAGCTAATGAACACTCAGTTACAAATCAAATCCACCCCACATCCTTTTCCAAAATACACACTGGGGCTATGAAGTGTCATTTTCGTATTTTTTTTGCCTAGTTAGTTCTTACAGCAGCAAATTTTACTTATTTATAAACTTATTAGCACATGACTATTGTGGTCAGATTATAAACGTAGCCAGTGAGCGCTTAAAATCAACCAACCTGGCAAAAAAGTCACACTGGGGTTCCTCCTCTTTTTATATGAAGAAGAGACAACACACTTCTAAACACTGTACAAACAGAACCACAACCACCTTCTTTCCCCAATTTCACCCCCTCTTACTCGTAAGCAGTTTTCCCAAACAGCACGATTTTTGTCACTGAACTTGTTGAGGCCTTATGTGATCATGATGATACACTGTAACACATCTGACGTTTCAGCATAACGAAGGTAAACTTAATTTTGTGCTCTGGTAGCGAACATCAGTCTAAAAAACTACTCACCTCTGTTATATGAGGATTAGGATTGAATCCACAGAGGCTGCAGACTACAGTATGACACTGCGTGCACGTGTTGTAATTGGCCTTTTCCGGAGTGTGCAGCAGCAGTTCGGTGGTTGTGCAAAGAGGACAGAAGGTTTTCTTTGGGGCGGACTCAGCGGGTTGGGTTGCACTGGCTTGCTTTTGGGGAGGGGGTTTTTCAGGCCCTGGTTGCTGGCCTGGTGGTTTTGTAGGTCCTGGTTGTTGTGCCGGGGGCTTTGTGGCCCCTGCAGGCTGAGAAGATGGTTTTGTAGCCCCTGCCTGTGGTGGCACTTGTTTTACGAGCCCTGTTTGCTGTGGAGGTGGCTTCCCAGATCCAGGCTGCAATGGTTGTTTCGCAGGTCCTGTTTGCTGAGCAGATGGCTTTTCAGGTCCGGGTTGCTGAGAAGGCTGTTTTGGAGGCCCTGCTTGCTGGGAAGATGGCTTTACAGGACCTCCTTGCCGTGCCGGCTGTTGAGATGGTTGTTTTACAGGTCCTGGCTGCTGCGATGACGGTTTTGAGGGAGGTGGTGCTTGGGATGACGTTCTAGCATTGTCTGGTTGCTGTGGTGATGGTTTTGTTGGGCCTGATGAAGGTTTTGTAGAAGTTTGTTGAACAGGCTTCGTTGGTTCTGGCTGTTGGGGCTGAGATTTTTGGGGTCCTCGCGGCTGGGGCGGTTGTTTCGCTTGTTCTAGCTTAGAGTCTGCTGGGTGACCAGGGCCTGGTTTCTGAACTTGCTTTGGTTCCCCGGGCTGCTGCTGCTGAGGCACTGGTTTGGAAGACTCAGTTGTCTGGGGGGTAGATCTGACAGGTCCGTGTTGTTGAACAGCTGGCTTTGGAGACTGTTGTTGAGCTGGATGTTTTGCAAGGCCCCTCTGCTCCTCAGGTTTCCCTTGCTCTTTCTGGGTAACTTTTTGTTTCCTACCGGCTTCTTCATGGGCTGCATCGGAATCTGATATCAAATCAAAAGGATTGAATTTGTTCACAACCGAAGTGACTGCACTCAATGGATTGGCGTCTGAGAGAAAACTGGGCATCATACTTGGCTTCTGATCTTCTTTAAAATCAGTCCTGGATTTTGATTCCCTTAGACTAATAGAAGAAGGGCTCCGTCCAGGTGCCCGTTGTTCTGTCTTCAGCACATCTACTGTTCGGCTTTTGCTTAGACTCGGTTGTCCTGGATCTGGAGGCTTACCTGGTTGCCTGGGATGGTGGCTTGTATCAAGCTCAGGATGTCTGCAGACAGAAAATATAACAAAATTAAAATAATGCAGAGTACTAGAAAATGAGATAAAATAAGATGTATCTGTGATCCTGGAAGTGCTCTGGTGACACTGTGAAGTTTTTCAGGTGCTAAAGTGTTTGCAAGACCAAGGCTTATAACATAAGGTGCATGTAAAATGTATTTAAATAAAAATAATTGTTCTACAAAGGTTTATACAAGTATTCATTCATAGACTGATTTATTATTTAGATAATAATAACCAGATAATTTTCTTTTCAGAAATCTGAAGAACTCAAAGCTAAAACTTACTATTTTACCTAAATCCAAATGACTAACTCTCCACTCTGTCCTTTGGGATACAAACGTGGGGAGACAGAAAAGACTAAAAGAAGCAGCATCAGAAAATTAGCAGATCAAAACACAGCCATACAAGAAAAACACTGCACAATACAAGATGTTTATGTACTTGTGTTTTGGCTACTTGTACAAAATTTGGATATATATACAATTCAATACGCAGGACTTAAAAGCCTAAAATCCAGGTACACTTCTCTTCAAAGTATTTACTTTGCCACCCATCCGCTCACAAATTAGAAGAATTTTCAAACAGATGGCAGTTCACAGAATTAGTCCTGAATTTATTTTTTTTTTTCTTTTTAAATAGAACTACTATAGAGTTTCCTCCCAGCATCTTCTCAACAATTCACATTGCCTGGCAATAAAAAAAAAAATAATCTTTCATTATATAGGGTTTTTTCCCACTTCTCTAACAATAACATTTTGCTGTGTTTTCATATAAGATAAAATAAAACTAAGAATGTAGGAACCAAAATCAAGATCATGTCTTCATATGTGGCATAGTATTCTACTTGTTGCTATATTCCGCTGCAGCTGGAGGAAATAATATTGTATTCAATGCTGTTGCTAAAGGATGTAGTAAAATATTCTATTCAGTGCTACCACTGTGCTTTTGCTGGAAGATAAGGTGTTCCCTTCAGTGCCACAGTATTGCAAATATAAAATTTTCAGTTTTCACTTTAAGAGATCCAGTTTACTGTGATCTTGTTTTTCCAGATGTGACCATTCCTTCTCGGGCATTCATGAGTAAAATAAACAATCACTCCTTACATTTAACTGTATTCCTTAACTAAAAATAAATAAATAAATGCACAATTCTGTTTAAGAGTTTTACCAGAAGTCTGCAGAATCATATGTAGTACACACATTGAAAAACATATTTTACACTGTTGATGTCACCATGGTTTACCATTATTTCCAATTAAATATGTAGAGTTTTAATTATATACCTAGCAATGGAAATATAAAAGGACAAAGCTAAGTGGTAGCCATTTCTGTGCTCATAATTCTCACAACATGATTTTCTCATAATCTTGTATCTGATGTTTTTGTAAATTAAATATTTCCACATGAAATGCTTGTTAAGGACAAACTATTTCCAGCATTCCACAACTCCATTTACCCTTCCCCATTCTTGTAAAATTATTGGTCTTAATACTGGGAAGTTTATAACCTTAATGTGGAACCCACTGAAGTGAGTAGGCGTGTTTCTATTGGCGTCAGTGAACACTGATTGATTCATTATTCATAAAGAGGATAATTCAGAAAAGCCCAATGATAATCTAATTCCTGCAATTATTTGGCATTTTTGCTTGTTACGAGAACAATTTTATACTCTACTTAGCAACTAGGTAGGTCTACCTGCAGTTCTGTTTCTTGATATTTAGATAAGCACTCTAGGTTTATCTGAAGAGGTACTGCTTACTAAGTGAAATAATTTCAACTATTCTATTAGTGGCAGTCTGGTCCACTTCAGCACTCATGTTTGCAAGTGTTCAAAATGTTGGACGGCTTCATTCTACAATGCTAAGAGTGACAAGCGGAAAAAAGTAAAGGATCAATGGTACTATTAAAACTCAGGTCAGGAAACAGGGTACCATGCCCAAACCTTACAGTGCGAAGGCAGAAGAAAAAAAAACAACCCTTAGAAATTGAACTGGGACATTACGAAGAAGTAACTGTGGATCCCTGTTGGAACAGAGCTCTCCTCCAGCTTTCATTTTTATCAAAATAATGTGCTCCACAAATTTCCACCTGTTCAGACGTCAGGACTTGAAGTGATATTAAAACCCATGAATCTCAGAAATAAAAAGCCCAGGTGATTCTGCAAGGCTGCTGGTGTACTCTGAAGACCAGCCTTATCTTGCCTTTATACATAACAATGTTACTAAGCAATGGAGACAGAGCATGGTTAACTAGTGGAAGTAAAAGCCTTGAAAAGACAAGCTTCTTGAGAAATGTTACCTCTGTCAAAAGCCAGGACATGCTCCATTTAGTTTTAGGTAGCTGGAAGCTGAAGCCTTCTTTTCTGGAACTATTTTACAACCAGCTACAGACTGATACTGAACAATTTTTTCTGGAGAATCAGAAATCCTCAAAAAATGTCTTGTCTTTATTTGACAAGAATTTTCTTATTTTTAAAACTGTTGAATCATTAAAAACCCACCGTTGTTTTTAAGTCTTCAAGCCAGGCTCAACAAGCAGAATCATTTAGTCTTCCCTCACCCAATTCTTTTCTTTGCGTTTCTATGTTTCTCCTCACTTTGGCCTTGATTTACAGAGCTCATCTTTATTCATTTACATTAATATTACAGCCAAATCAAAGCTTACTTTGGAGTCAAGGGGTGATTTAACAAAAAGCCTACTGGTCTAGTTCTCAAATGCAATAACTACAAAAGCCTATTTAAAAATGCATGTCTTTTTCCCATTCATCAGTATAAATAGTTTTAGAGAGAAGTGCAACAACTACACAATTCCAAGACAGTTATATCATTTTCTTATCTACAGACAAGATATGTATAATCTTATGTATACCCCTGCTGGCCAACTTTTTTAAGTCAATAGATTGATGGCATTAACAAAACCACATATTTCTTCTGGAAAATACACCATTATCATACTTTAGAAGTGTGGCACTCAGTAAAACTTCTTAGCTTTTCCTCTCAAAATGCAGCATTTTTTTTTTCTGTTAGTGTCTATCGTAAACAACTTAATGTACTGGAAAAAAAAAAACAACACAAACCAAACAAACAAACAAACAAACAAAACAAAAACAAAACCCCAGTTGTATTAGATGTTAGATGGTGCATACATTCAGTTTGGTCATCTAATCCTTTCAGATGATGTGGAACAATTCCTCAGCAAGTGGACACTGACACAGTTACAGACTCATTCAACGAAGCTAGAGCTGGAACTTGCTTACAAATTGACTGTGTATGTTTCAGCTAAACTTCCTAACCATGAGCTTTCTGAAAACAGGTAATTGAAATAGGATAGAATGATTTCCATAGATGCTAAGCATCCCAAACTCTGACTGGAACCTAGCGAATAAAAAGTTCAAAGAAAAAAAAAATTAAAGAGGTACATTTGATTTAGACAGTTCACTTTAGGTTCTCTAGATCTAAATGCTTATATTAAAGTGCATAATAAATATTAATTGGACTTATTTTGCTATTGCATTTTTGAAGACTTGAAAGCTCGAAGCCTATCAAAGTCCTAGAAGATACAACATGTATTTGATGGTGGTAAAGGTGCAACTATGTTTCCTGGTACATACATTACTTACTATGAAAAAGTCTGTAGCTGCAAAAACTCATTTTAGGATATCAATCAATCATGAGGAATTTGTACACTTCCAAGAATTTGGTTACTTTGGGAGGGGAATGAAAGCATTCAGAATAGAAAATAATTATTAGTCTCAGGTAAGACTAGACAACAGCTAATGTTATAATGGCAATCACAGAGGAAAAATCCAGTTAACACCATGAAAAAAAAATTAACAGACAGTGCAATAGGGACAGTGTCATAATGCAAGGCTATATAAACTGGAAGTGAGAATTTCTCTTCTGATCACTATTTCAGTCACTTAACATTTGGACTGGCATAACCACCCTAGAAAAAAGGCTGTTGGGAACAACAGTTGTAGACCATCAGTTAAGAGATATTTTCCACATCTGATTTCTTTGGCCTCACAGACTAAAAAATGCTTGAAGCTAAGGAACCTGAGTCTCATCTCATTTCTTTACTTAAGTTGAAGTCTGGAAGAGGCTGATCCTTAGTCCTCAGAAAAGTCTTACTCCAAGGGTTTGGATCATGTTCTTAATAATTATCCCCATCATTCTTCATAGATCTCAATAGCAAAGAGGCGTTCAAGAGAAGCAAGTAAAGCCACAAAACAAGTGCAGAAACAAGTAGTAACCTCATTACAGCGTGAAAGGCACAAAGATGCTATGACGGGAACTGCTACAACCCCACAAGAGAAGTTAGTTGATAGGTTATTGCAATGAATGTTAAAAAATCACCTTTGACTAAAAGTTAAAAGGCTGTAATTCACAAATATAGACTGCCTTTACTTTAAATGGAGAATGAAAGTAAGGTACGCTAACGAGATCAAAGTAGTTTCTGATATGATAAATATGTTTGTAGGAAAGCAGCCATTTATAAATGCACATAATATATAACAACATTATAAATATTCACATCGCAATGAGTTTAGCCTATTCTAAAACCTTCCAGGGACATCTGTCTTACTTTTTGCTGGAACATCAGCATGAAACAATAAACTTCTGAAGTCTTTGTGTCTTTGGTCATAGACTGTTATACAAAAGGGAATTTTGAGCTTAGTTTCACAGAACTGAGCCATATAATTTTTTGTTTCCATTAACATCTGTAGAAGCTGGATAGAGCCCTAAACGGAATGGAAAACTGTATTTTACATACAGTGTTAATACCTGTTTAATAATCATGCAAGACATAAAACAGGAAGATTTGATTTTCAGTTTCAAAAAAATGGAGACCGTCACCTCAGGTATAACCCCAATGACTTCAGTACTTTGCCCAAGGATGAATTTGGTCCCACCCTCCTCGCTCCTCTTCTTCTAGAATTCACTTATATAAACCTGATATTATATAAACTCAACATGCATTTATGTAGGGTGAGGTCAACACACAAGAACCGCGTTGAACAGTCAGTCGAGGAGGCTCCTTTCGCCATCCTCTCCCAAGACAAACAACACACCCAGCCCCGGAGACGGAGAGCGACGGAGACGCCGGCCCCGGAGGAGGGGCGGGGGAAGGCGGCCCGTTCAGCACCGCGGACAGAGGCAGCGGGCGGGGAAGGCCGGTGCCGCCGCGCCGGGCCCGGGAAGCGGCTTGTTGCACGTCGGGCGGCGAACTGGCGAAGGGACAGGGAAAGAAAGGGGAAGGGAACTACCCTGGGCTTGGCAGATGCACAGCGAGGTAAAGCCACCACCATCCAGAATACTGAATCCCGTGGCAATCAATTTAATCTATTATTTCGCCTCTCTTTCCCCTTTCCACAAAAAAAAAAAAGGACAAAAAAAAAAAATCGAGAAGAAACATAAGGGGGGAAAAATGGACTGAAGCAGACCTCCTCAATCCATGACTATTTAATGAAGCCAAATGAGAGTGGTAGAGGTTAAGAACTGGCAGAGTAATGGCTAGCAAATACATTATGCCCAAAAGCTTTGAAAGATTCAACGAGAGTATCTCTCTCCAGAGCGAGCTTACAGAACCCATCAGCCCTGCGGGGAGCTTCCCTGGCTACTATCTGAGCTGTGGGGCACTCCAGCCCCGTAAAGCACACGCAGAGACACACACAGCGAAAACCGAAACGCTGCCTGCAAATCTCTCCCCTCCCTCGACACAGAAACTACCCGTGCTCCGGATCCGTGCGAAGGGAGGGAAGGGGAGAGGGCGCAGCCCACCGGAACCGAGGATCGTCGTTATTAATAGAAACCACCGGAGTGGGAAAAGCTGGAGAGTGCCGGCTCCATCCCAGTGCCCGCACTCGTGCAGCCGCCCCCTTCCTGCCCTCCCTCCCTTCCTCCCTCCGCCAGCAAAATGCAACGCCCGCTCCCGATGCAGCGGGCCCGGATCGGATTGCGACTCGCCCCCCGCCCCACCGCGAGGAGACGGAGAAGGGTGGGGGGGAGGGAAGAGCGGGAGAAGGGAGATTTTCCGTGCGTGCCTTTGCATGGGAGGCGGCTCCGCGCCGGCGAGGTTCCCTCTGGGCAGCCCCTGCGCCCTTGACATGACAGCGGCGATCTGCCTCCTCTCCTCCTCGCTCAGCTGGCTCAGGTCCGCCTCCACCCCGGCCGGGACCAGGCGCTGCAAGGGGGCCGCGGGGCCGCCGCCATCCCCGGCTGCTGCCGCCGCCGCCCCTTCGGGGAAGGCGCCCAGCCCTTCGCCTCCTTCCAGGCTCGCCTCGTTGCCCATGGCCGCCGCCGCTCCCCGCCGCTCGCCTCCTCTCCCCTCGGGCGCGGACCGGGCGGAGGGGGGACGGCTCTCCGGCGCGCAGCCCCGCTGCCCAGCGGGAGGAGCGGCGGGCGCGCAGGGCTCGGCGGTCGCCACCGCCACCACGGCCCCGCA
>VUYV01000263.1:549020-629128 GCA_008711295.1 Anarhynchus alexandrinus
ACCCTCCCCCCCCCGGGGTGCTGCCTGCCCCTCTCCTTCCCTCGGCAGATAAGGATGTGGTCGCGAGCAGCCGAAGCTTGACGGAGCCGAGCTCGGCACGAAGTAAGGGGGGCTGGAAGGCACGGCTGGAGGACATCCATCCAATCAACCTCTCCCCCAGAGCAGGGCCAACGAGGTCAGGTTGCTCAGGGCCACGCACAGCTGAGTTTTGAATGTGTCTATGGATGGAGATTTCACAGCCTCTCTGGGCCCCTATCCCAGCGTTTGACTACCCTCGTGATGACTAGTTCCAGTATGTAAGTGTTGTTCCAGGATGGGTGAGCCCCAAACTGGACACAGTACTCCCAATGCAGTCTCACAACTGCTGGATGTATTGAGAAGAATCACCTTCTTTAACCTGCATTTGAGGTAGCACAGCCTGGTCCGCCGTTGGCATTCATCACAACAGCATACTGCTGAAACATGTTCACCTCCTCATCCGCCAGCATCTTTTCTGCAAAGCTGCTTTTGGGCCAGCCTGTCCTGGTGCATGGGGTTATTCCTTCCCAGATCCAGGACTCTGCGCTTGCCTTTGCTCACTTCCATGAGGTTCCTGCCAGCCCATCCTCCTGCCTATTGGGGGCCCTGCAAGCAGCAGCCCTGCCTGTCAGTTTATCTACCGTTCTCCCAGTTGGCATCATTCTTAGTCTTCCTAATCTCATATTCCATGCCTTTGCCCACATCATTAACAGATATACTAAATATTATTAGTCGGAAAGGTACACCCAGTAACATGCCACCAGTTGGACTTGAAACAACTAACCACAACCTATTTGAGCCTGACAGTTCAGTCTATTTTTCACCCACTGTACAGGTCTCACTAATTTGGCTATAAGGATATTATAGTTGATAGCGCTGAAAGCCTGGTGGAGTGTGATTTGCCTGAGGTAAACACATGCTGTTTCCGACAACCATCCTGTCCTTGGTCTGCTTGGACATGGCTTCCAGGAGGATTTGCTCTGTAACCTTCCCAGGAAGGGTACTAGCCACACCAGCCTAACTGCCTTGTAGTTCTCTTGTGGAACCCCTATCCTGAAGACAGGTACAGTGCTTGCCTTTTTCTGGTCACCAGGGAATTTTCCCAATGACCTTTTGAAGATGGTACAGTGACTTTCCAATAACATCAGCGAGCTCCCTCAACACCCTTTGATCCACCTCATCTAGTTCCATGAGCTTCTGCACATCCAACCGGTTTAAGTGCTCCCTAACTATGTCTTACTCTACTACAGATAATGCTTCGCTCCCACACACTTTGCTGCTAGGCTCAGGGACCTGGGAGACTAGAGGACAAACCTTACCCATAAAAGCCATGGCAAAGAGCTGCTAAGTACCTCAGCCTTTCTGTATCCTTTGCCAATAGTTTTTCTGCCTCATTGATTGGGCACCAATTTTTTCCCCAAATCCCTCCTAGGGACCTTACTAAACTATGGCTGTATTTTGAATATTCCAATACGGTGGTTAAACAGCTATGTCTTCACAAATATCAGTTGTTTTAGCTATAGGGGCATGACAGCTTTTGGTGCTCTTGCTTGTCTCCTTCTGTAGCACCATCACTATTTATCTCCAGACACAGCTGTAGGCAGATCAGCTCCAAAAATGACCTACATAAGGATGCCGTCCAAATATTTATAGTACTCTTGTATTGTAACAATCAGAGAGCATTTTTTCCAGTACTGGTTCACAATAAATGATGAAACTAGTAGCAGCTGGGGGCTTCCTACTGTTCTCTCAAGTGACTTTAAGTTATGCATCAAAAGAACTGCTCAGCAGAGAACATCATCAAGCACAGAGGGAAAATCCTCTAAATGGAGTAGCATGACGTGAGTGTGAGTGGATGTCTGTTCACATGGCCTTCTAGGTAATGACATCAGAGGGGCCTGTGGAAGAGGTGACGCTCAGCACAGCCACACCTGAATGAAGGTGGATTCACTTTGCACGTGAAGTAAGATACACATTTCAGTTAAGGGTTTTAGAGGGAGGCAAATACACATCCCAATTCATTTAGCACAAGTGAACATCATGTACTTAGGTGTGAATAGATGTGCAAAGTGCTGCTGCATGGAAGAAGGCAAACACTCAACAAAGATGGAGAAAGAGGGATTTAATCTGTGAAAACATTTGGTTTTCTGATACATACTAATGTGAGCATTCGCATGCACATATACTTCAATATGCTGTGCAGGGTGGTATTCCTCTCCTTTAGATGGGTAGTCTGGAAGTTTATTAAGTTCCCAAATGCAATTTTTCTAAACAAACAAACCCCCTATGTTTCTTTATTCAAAGTCAAAATAAGTAACAAAAACCTTTGACTCAGAGCTGGAAGTCATCTTATGTTTAAAAATAGATGGCATGTGTCAGGTATAGATACAGACAAAACAATTGAGATCAAAACATATTAAATTCCCTCAATAAAACAATTAAAACTGGGGAAATAACAGTTTTGCTAGTGCTTACTAATCAAAACTATATATGCTGTTTGTGTTTCACTGTTAACATGTCCTGAGATAGAAAACAGGAGGAAAGAGATGTATAATGCCTAAGGAAGGAAGATGAACCTAAATGGAGGCACAGGATGAGAAATCACCTCTGGTGGGAAGTTCACTATTGGCTTCACCAACGCCAAGGATGTCACCTTAAAATGATTATGATTTCAAATATCTTAGGGATTTTTGTGGAAACTGGCTCTTTTCAAAGTTCTGCGACATTTACCTTTTCATATAAAACAGCATAAAATCAATAGTTATCTGTCCCAGAAGTCCCACTGCAGGCCTGTTTTCCTTACATCCCATCATTTCCACATCTTTCTCCCTATATACTTCATTGTCTGTCCAAAAGTGACACTAGTTCTCTCAGTTTGGTGTTACCGGTGGAACTCAGAAACTAATGAGGTATAACATTTAGTTGTAGCAAGGAAAGAAGAGTTATCAAAGGAATCAGGCTTTTTCTCAAAAGTCATAATGTCTAACTTTCAAGGAACAGCTTTGTGGTGTCAGGCTAAACACCCTTATTAAAAAAAACATGCTTTCTTAATCACTGGCACTGAAAAACATGATTAAAACCCTTCAGAGATAAAACAATCTCTTGGACAGTGCATACAGGTTAGAACTCTGCATGCAAATTTAGAGGCAGTTCGAGAACAAAGTTGCCTTCCCTTAGCTCCTAGGTAATATAAAAAGGATAAGCATGAACAGAGGCAAATCCAACTACCCTTTGAGGGGTCGCTTGCAGTTTTTGTAGATGTTTCTTTGCATCTTTTTGAATCCAAAATGATCAGCACAAGCCACAAACATTTATATATTTTACAACATTAAGTCCATGCATGGCATTATTATCCCTGCAAAACATAGGCACAGTGTATTTTAAGTGATGTAACTTCATTCAGACTAAGGACTGCGCTATATTGGTAACGCAGTGCTTTCGCCTGGGCCTGACCAGTTTGGTGTGCAAACCAGATGCACCAGATCTCCAAAGGAGCCAGTCCAAGTTAGAGCTGAGTGTGCAGAAGCAGCACAAGGACACTAGTTCATCTTTTGCCAGTACTGAATCTGATTTGGGCAAGCAAATCTCAGTTAAGTGTGTATCTTCAGCACTAAAATGGGTTCTTGAAGTTAATTTACTGATTAACGACACTGAAGACATCCAATCTTCTCATCAGTAGGCTGCTTAGTATAGATGTACTCTTTACATTTTAAAGGGGAGAAAAAGCCATTTAGTGCATAGAATTTGGAGAAGTAATGCTAAGATCATCAGAAGAAAGGAACAAGAGGTCAGTAACACCTTGGCATGAGCTGGCAAAATGGGAGGGGAAGGAAAACTCTTATATCTTAATAATATGCCTGGCATTATGCCCAGATAAAAGTGAAGGAGGAAGAAGGTGTGTTAATCATTAACGATTAACAGAGGCTGTACTGATCAGTATGACAAAGGAAGGTAAAGTTAAAGAGGAGCTAGAATTTGCATAAACATATTTATAACACTTTACACATAAAGATTTCATATTCTAATTTGTACAAATATCTAGCTGAATGTCACAGTGCTCCTATCATATTTACCCACCCCATTTCAAAGGTACAGAGACTGTGCAGGGTACTTTGAGTTTAAAAGACGTGGCTAAGATGCATCCAACAGTTCGGTCCATCTGCTATACAGAAGGAGCAATGCCTCTTAATAATAGCTCTTTCCAGACAGTTAACACAATACATTTGATAAATGTATTTAAATATATGAAAATATGGAATACCATAGTACAGTCAGTTGCACAACTATGCTTGCTGTCCTCTTGTATTCACCACCTCAGAATGCAAGTGAGCGCACTGCACCAGAGATTAAACCGGAGGGACGTACCACTTCTATATGCCACTAGTGCCCTAGGCAGCTCACTGGTGTAGGTTATATGAAATACCTATTAAGGAGCGGAAACAAATGTGTATGCAGTCTGCACTAAATGGCTGCATGCTCTGAAACAGGAACACAGGAGAGTAAGGCTTCTTTTCTCACAAGTACTAATTCTGTATCAAAACTACTCTTATCTACATACCAACCAAAGTTTGGCTACGGCCTGCACAGCAACATTCTTCGAGATCATAATGCATCTCCAGTCTCACCTGACTTAGTAGTCACCAAAACTATCAGCAAAGGATGATAACAAGGTACCTTGCAAAGCACTGTGTATTGTTTTATTCAAATACATATTACTCTTGTTCTCTCTACACAGAATTTTCTATTCCATCTCTTTGTACGTGCAGGCTGAGAAACCATTGGAATAGTTAGCTACCCTGTTCTAAAGATCCTGCAAAAAACATCTACTTAAGGGGAAAAAAAAAAAAGAAAAAGACTATGTATAGCATAAAAACTCCCAGGTAAGAGAAAACACCCTGGGCAGAATTATTTGCAGTATTCCGGAGTTCCTGAGTACCTGTTTATTTGGGATACCATGCACTCTGACACAATACCATTAATGTTACAGGATCCTATTTATTATTAAACACATCACTTTTGAACAGCCACTGCAGATATTTTAGCCTCATTATCATCAGTCCAATCGAAACAGGATTAGTAGATGCACTTTATCCCAGTGAATAGCCAGTGCACAGACACCTGTCTAAGTTATCCTAGCAATCTCACAACCAGATTTGCTTGCTTAAACAAAACAAGAAGGTCTGCCAACTGCCTACAGCACAGCAATACTGATATGCTCACAATATGGACTCCCACAGTATAGATTAGTCACAATGTTAAAAATCTTGAGTTTATTTGCAATCAGTGCTTCTAATACACAAATAGTGATTTGCATCTTAAACTGAAGAATGGGACAAAAAAGCCCTTAATCTCAAAGCCTGTATCCTAAACCATCTGCAAGAACAGCAATATGCAGTTTTGTCCTGTCATTCTCCAGTCATTTTCTCTAATTTGAGTTTATCCACCTGCAGCAGTGGAGTACAACTAGCAGTAGTACAGACATCATCACAAGGAGCTCAATTTTTATTTGCTGGTATGGTGAAACAGTTGTAGCTGGGATTATTACAATTAAAGAGCAAAAGTAGTCAATTAGGAAGAATCTAGGGAAATATTTGAACCATCACTACACTAGCATCAAGTTATGCTAGAACACGTAGAAGTAACTGTTCAGTTTGTTCAATGGGTTTGCATCAGTAAGGGTACAGTGAGATTCTCGGGATCTGTCTCTTAGGACTGTTATTGGTAAGATAAGGGTGTTGAAAATTTTAATTCCCCTAGCAGTTATCTTTTCATGCCCAAAACACAGTAGATACTTAAAATAAAAACTGCATAGCCTAAACAGAGGAAAGTCTCATTATTGAAGCACATATTTAGATTACATGTTCAGGGCCTGCCTGTGCCACAGAGCATAGGCTTTCACTTTAAACACAATCTTATAATTGGGTTGGGTTTTTTTTTGCCTTCTATATTACTTAATCCGTGGGGGAGAGAGAGGAGTAGGTGTTAAGGTTCACTAGGACTGAAAAATAATTCATTTGATTTACTTGGATCTCTGTATAGAAAGCTTACTTAAAATACGATTCTCGAGGTTCTCAGGTACGAAACCTGCCTTACTATAAGTATCATATATACCTAAATATTGGACAAGGCCACCATTTCCAAGGATTTAAGTTAAGCACCTGAGTCATTCTTTAGGAACTCACGTGTAGAATGATAAACAGGGATGCAGAGCGCACAGTTCCAGTGGGTACTGCCTGTTGCTTTCCATGTATTGAGTGACACATTGTAGACCACGTTAAATACACATTAACTAGGTTTTCTGGCATGAACTGGCTCTGTGGTAGAATTAAAGAGAAACAAAGAAAAGGTTTATCTCAGAGTTTTGAAGTCTTTCTTAGAATGGGTTCTGGATACTGCTCATTTCATGCAAAATAAACAGCAGCCTTTATCCCAGAAAGTGTATCTACTCAGGACTAAGAAAGTTTACCCTTCTTTTCAGGTATGTACTTAGAAGCTTTATGCTCTTGACACTAGAAATAGCTCCTCGCTCATAAAGGAACATACAAAAGCAGAGCTACATCCCAAATGTCTTGATTTTCATTTCAGTCCAAAACCAGCCTTAGAATAGGTGGGAAGGAACCTCTGGAGGTCACCTGGTCTAACCCCTCTCTCAAAACAAGGTCAACATAGATTGTTCTCCTCAGGATCTTGAGCTCTGCAATTTCATGGTGACTACAGCTAAGCCTGTCATTGACTATCACATCGCCAATGAGCTCTTCAGAGGTCATGAGCAGCAATGTCCAGGAGAATACCACCTCTGCTTGTCCTATACAGCGTCTGTATTAAAGTTACACATGACATCCTCCAGAAATTTCTGAGATTGCTTGTGTCCTGCTGTATTCCCCTTTTGTCAGGTATCAGGGAGGTTTAAGTCCCCTATGAGAAGCACAGTCTGTAGTATACAGACTTTGGTCAATTTTTTAAGGAAGGCTGGCCACTTCTTCACCCAGATTTGGAGGGTCTGTAATGCACTGCCACCACAATGTCAAACTTACTGGCCTCTTCTCTGATCCTAACCTCAAAGGTCTCAGCTGCGCTGTTGCCCATACCACAGAAGAGCTTCACACATTCAAGCTGCTCCTTTACATCGGCAGCAATCCCCTTTCTCTTCACCTCTATCTTTCTTAAAGACTTTCTCCCCATCCATCTCAGCATGCCCACCATGTGAGTGACCCCACTAAATCTCAGACATTCCTGGGATCTCGTCAACTCCTACCCAAGATTTTTCTCTTCACCAGCAAGATTGAGGATAAACCCAACACTCCCATGCTGCTCATCCTTGCCTCCAGAGCCCTCTAGTCACTCCTGCTTGCCTCAGGGTCTTCCTTGGCAGTGCCATTGGTGCCCATGTGGATGCATGTGCAGTGGAGCGCATAAGGAACACAATACCTTTCTCTCATTTATCATAGTTCTAATAGCACACAGGACATCATGCTACTGGACAGTATCCAGTACTTTAAAATATAAAGTACCATCGGTTATACAATACTTATCACTGCTATGTGCAGCTTTCATTAGACTCTTACAACTTGTGGAGCAATACATTTGCACACAGTATAATCTCTATTTCATAAAGAGAACTTCTTATATTAGACACCTAGTAACTTCACAAAAGAAATCAAGATTTTTATAACTTGATGACTATATACCAAAGTTTTATTGTAATGAAATAAACCACTATGAAATTCAGTATATTCCACAGACACATTTTCTACACTCAGTACACTTTTCTACAGTACAATACAGTACTTTCCTATAGTACTACTTTCTTTAGAACATTAAGCATGTTGCAGTGGTTTGTATCATCAGGCAGCGTAGCAGTCCCTTTTTCCTTACCAAGTTGCTAAACTTAGAAGATGACCCACAGCTTAGGAAACCAAGACCTGCTGTTAAAGAGACTTTTATTATATGTTGGGTACCTGTAGGTGGCCACTAGAAGTTAATGACTGCATACCTTTGTATAGGAGGCATTCTTATCTGTTATATGGGGACAGTGACACTTGTTACTCTAACAGCAGTGGTAATTAATGTTTTTAATGTTTTAAAAACTCAAATACTGTAGTGGTGAGGTCCATAAAGTATCTCACAATTTTTCATCATTCACAATTCACAAATTCACTGATTAATTCTACACTGCCTAATATACACGCAGGTATTCATTTAGACAAGAAAACTGTGTAAATCTGCTGGCACAAAGAAGTCACTAGCTGTTTATTCTTAGCTCATCAGCTAGTCAAAACTGCTAACTCATAGATATTTTCACTAAGTCCTAGTGAGTTAGTGTAGACATGCCTTCATTCTGGAATGCAAACTCTTGCTTTTGACTGCCATACGTAGTGCTATATCATATGGCCCAATGCATAAACCGATCAAATTACAAATTAAAATTAATCTGATGAAGAGAAAGATGTAGTTAGTTTCTTTCTTAATTAAGTGGTTTTGTTTTTTTTTATTCTGAATTTCTGTACTGTAATGGTGTCTACCTCTGATCTTAATACACAGTTAACATTTTTCAAGTAGATCTTTTCCATTCCTAGGGTGTTTTTTTTAAGAACACCTGAAATGCAAGGATATCTAGTTTGAAAGGATTTTTGGTTAACACTATTCAGTACAGAAGAGAATGGCAAGAGGTAGGAAAAGTCATAAACTGAATATGCTGACACATAAACTCTAATGAGCAGGAGGCAATGGAGACATTAAGGTATCCCAGAACTCTTAGGTTACTGATGGATGGGTCATTGAAGGAACCACTCAAATGTAATCTTGAAGAGGTTCAACCAGAACTTTGTAATTCATAACAATGAAGACAAGATTATCATGAGCATGATGAGAAAAACAAACAGTATGGAATACTTGAGGTGGAATGTGGCAGCATGCAAAACATGACAAAGTGTTTAAGGAAAGGATCAACAGCAGGGAAAGGGAAGGATCAAGGTTGACGGGGAATAAACCAGGAAAATGAAAAAGAGGGAGGATAAAAATGTGACCAGTTGCATGTAAGCAGGCTGCCAGTCAGTACCGTTGTCTGGCCAACCCCTGTGCTTCATCACCACAATCTGATATAGCATCTTAATACACTGTATTCCTGAATATTTTTTTTTGTCAGTGCACTATTTTGTGTGCGAGACAATAGCTAACATCAAGATGGGCTCACTGCCGAGTAAAACAAAAGGCCCCAAAGTTGGATACTGGACTGTCTATAGATCTGAACCAGCTATGAGACTTGTGTGAGAGCGTATATGCGAGGGTGTTTGTATGATATGCAGAAATTTTTAAACCTCATTATCTGGCAGTTAAGAACAGGATCAAGCCCTTTCTTCATGTTTATATGAGGACTGGTTGTATGTATGCAGCATGTATAAAAGTGCTATCTTTCTGTCTGTGTTCATCTGTTGACCATGTCTGTACTAAGGGAGTAATTGAGTGTGTGTGTGTGTAGTGATGACATGCTTGGCCTTGCTACTCGGTGGACTTCAAACAGGGAACCACAGCAGCTTTAGCTCTAGTGGACTGGGAGGAAAGCTCCCTTGGGTCCTGAAGTCCACTTCTCTTAACAGTTTTTGCTCTCTCTCTATAAGCATTCAGATTATCGGAGTCCTTATCAGCATTTTTCCGCTAAGCTACTAGATTCTAGGGTAGGATTTAACTAAATTAGGATGCCTACATTTAAGTACTTACAGACAGGCTCTACATGTGAGCTAAGTGTTCAGACTCCCATTGCAGCTGGAGGAGAGCCAGTCCATAAAACAGAAAGGGGAAGTCAGGTGAACAACAGATGGAATTCAGTTGCATAATATATGCTACTTAGACTTCAGCTGCCAATGCAGAGACACAGAGGTCTTTTATAAGATATAAAATTTGTTTTAGAAATTCTCAGTCATATCTGCCAGCCCTACCGTAAGGCATATTATATGGCATTGCATACCTACCTGTGGGCATGTGACAAGGGAGCAGTGCATACCTCAGAAAGTTAACTAACGTTGTGTAAGATTCCATTAACTAAATGAGAAGCCAGATAGCCAGCTTGCTTAAAATGTAGATGTCTCCATGCCTTCAGTTGAATCTCAGTTTAAGTGTCTTCTTCAAAGGTAAAGTTCATAAGTCTTTCTTATAAGTGCTCTCTTCACTTACAGTACAAGCCCCTGGCCGATACATGCAGTGCAAATAATACCTGCAGTTAAGATCAAGAATGCATTCTAAGCTTCACAGAAAAGTCTTTGTAACAGCTTGACACATGGGAGGAAAGACTATGTGAACTGTTTCAAATACTACTTCTGAAAAATTGTCAAGCCACTGGGCCAGGTGACAGAAGCATATTTTTACAGATTTGTTGGAACTTTTGCAGAATCACAGAACCGCGGACTGGCTGAGGTTGGAAGGACCTTTGGACCATCTTGTCCAACTCCCTTCTCAAGCAGGGACACCTATTGCTGGTCGCCCAGGACCACATCCAGATGATTTTTAATACCTCCAAGGATGGAGACTCCACTGTGTTCCAGTACTTCAACGGAATACCGTCAAAAAAACTTGATGTTTCACAATAATATAGCACCAAAGTCACAAGCACGCCTATGATCTAATTCAGCTACAGGATTTCCCAAAGCAGTAAGAACATAAAAAATACAGCCACTTCAGAGATTAGGCTGTAGAACAGCAGAAAACATGCTATGAATAAAAATATCCAGCTCATTTCTCTTACCAGCCTGACTGTTACATAAAGAAGAGTATCTAGATAAAAACATAACTAAGTCATAAAGACTTTTAAATTACTACTATAAACTAATCCAGTTTAAAACAAACCTCACCCATTTGGGCTTAACTATTTTTTTTTCTATTGCATCCATTGATTTTAGCCTCTCAGATCAGCTCTCACCAGCTGAAACAAAATTTCCACTTTAACAGAACTCACTCATATAGCACAGAGATGCTTAGAGTTGTCGCAGATTTAGTGAAGTTTCTTAACAGTTCCTAAAGTCTTTTGGACTCGCTTGCACAAAGAAGTTCTGAGGATACGAAGACAGATGAATCTACAATTTCAGCTAAAACAAGCAAATATTCCCTCCCACACAGATCCTCTCCCCCATTTCATCTCATCCCTCCTCCTCCCCTGCCCTGGAGTATCTACAAGTCACCATTTTGTCTATCTATAATTCCCTTAACACCCGTAATACATTTACAAAAACACAAGTTAAAATAACCAGCTATAACAAGAGAATCAAAGTGTAGCAGAGCACTCCCCCAGGTTCTGGTGGGAGAGCTGCGGTATGACCTTTCTGAGTTCTCAACTTTTCCCATTACCACAGAGCCTTTGACAGTCCTATGATTGTAGAGAAGACTAAAACATTTTATCATAAAAATTAAGGATTTATGCAAAGAGAAAATATGCACCCGCAGGGTCTATGCTAAATAAACTGATGTTCTTTCCTTTCCTTAACATTCTTCCTGTTGACCTAGAAAAGTGATTTTTAAATCTAAGATTCGTTTTTGTAAAATATGATCTAGATGGTTTTTAGGCCTTCCAGTAGGATACTTCCTGAGTTTGCCAGCAGCAAAACCATAATGGAAGAGGAGACCTATAAATTTAAATGTTTTTCTCTGTGTTAAAGAGGTAACTCTCTCCCAGTTTCATTTACATACCAAGATTTCGTAGACAAATTCTAGTACAGCCATGTTTGCTACTAACTATGTACTCCAGATCTAAAAATTCACAAAATAAAATAAGATTAAGGAAATCTACAACATAGCCAGGATTCCACATCTTTAAGATATCTCCTTCCAAAAACAACTCCAGAACAGCAAATCAAAACTCCCTCAAGGTTTAACAACTGCCAGTAGTCTCAGGTTTGAACTCACGGTTATTTCTGTGTCTTAGCTTTCCACAATTCTGACTCAGTGGTTCCCTAAGGACTAGTTACATTTTATTTTATTTTATTTTTTCAAATCCCTTCCCAGCTAAGTCCCTCCCTAACCTCTCAGCAGAAGTTCCTGACTCACCCACTTGCTTTTGGTAGAGCTATGGACATGCTGAAATATGTTTTCTCTGCTACCATGGGGATCACACAAATACAAGAGAACTACCACCTTGCCTTATTTGTTGCATTTTTGCCCTAAACTGCCTAGGACATCCACTGAGCAGTTATCTATTCTTATTCTCATATTTCCTGTAGGCACCAAGGAAAACCATAGGAAGCTTGAGCAAAAAAAAAAAAAAAAAAAAAAGAAAAANAAAAAAGAAGAAAAAAAAAAAAGAGAAATTTGTACACAAAAAACCTCAATAAACCAAAATTAGTATTCTTGGCCAAAACACTGTAGCTACACATAAAATTTCCCTTACAGGATCAACAGGCTTGTATATAACATTAAAATAAGAGTTTCAAAGACCAGTTCAAACTCAAAGGCCAAACTCCTACTCTTATCTCTCATCTTCTATTGAATTCTATTTTAGAACTCTCATTTTATATTTACATTGAAAATTTTCTTTAAATTAACTATATGTAGTCTAAGGCTTGGTGTCTTTAATAAATTTCGATTAAATGCTAATGAACTACTTCTTTCACCAGATGTTTTTAAGATGCTGGGAATTTCTAGAATTAATAAATATCTTCAGCAACGAGGCTCACAATACTTCCCAAAAGATCAAAATACCTTACTTGACAGTATTTCTAAGATCATTTTTCCTCAGTACGTGAAACTTCAGCAATGCAAAACAGTAGTGTTTAGCAATATGACTAATTGGGTAGCGCCCTTCTGTGTATGCTTACAGAGAATATCACACAACAGTTGAGACTACAATAGTAGGGTTGAAGTAATTATTTTT
Organism: Anarhynchus alexandrinus; assembly: GCA_008711295.1. Classification (NCBI taxonomy): domain Eukaryota; kingdom Metazoa; phylum Chordata; class Aves; order Charadriiformes; family Charadriidae; genus Anarhynchus; species Anarhynchus alexandrinus. Next base: position 561,895 of record VUYV01000263.1, read on the forward strand.
CTTCAGTTTTTATTCCCGTCCTTGTTTATCCTAATAATTGTTCCCTCTTTCTCAAGTAAAATTTTAAAAGACAATTATTTCGCTGTTCCTGAACACCTCCGAGAAATATCACTCTCTGTAGTGTGAAGTTACGGTGTTCCTGTTTGTGTATAGCTAGTATTCATGACGCTCTAAAACCCCTCATGGATTAACCTAACCCTCCCACTGTTAGAGAACACAGATAGAAAAAGGTAATCCTCACAAGAAACAGAAATTTTAGCATAACCCTAAAAATTTAGTATACGTTCTGAAAATACTAAGAAAGTAATGTAGCTGATAGAATCTCCCATGGGAACAAGCAAAAAAAGCCATACAAGCGGTGTTTAATTATAAATTATTATCTATTATTAACATATTTTATAAAATAATTAATTATAATGAGAGATTATAAGGCTACAGTGCTTTTTTAAGGTATTGTATGCTGCTATGAAGATAAAAAGTATTTGTGTTGCTTATCTGTTTTCTGGCATGTGATTTTTATGTACCCATACAGACTTCTGATATTTTTCAAGGAATAAGCAGCTCCTAATAATACACTAATTTTCACCTCTTTGCTAGAACTAACTTTCTTACCATAATTCAAATAAAGTTGGAATCAAATGCACTATCACTCAGGAATTCCATTAAGGAAATTTAAAACAAAAGGTGAGTTAGTTGGTACCAGTAACTGTTCACCTCCTGAGATTTTTATTTTTTTTTTTTACTTATAAATGGTACTTACATTCACAATTCAATATGGAAAAGGTGCTCAACATGAACAAATCATAACTAATAAAAGAATTGCTTACCTTAAACTCCATCTTTCCTTGCAATTTTGATTTCTTTGTCTTCATATCTAGTGGCTCCAGGTAGCAGGAGAATGAGAATTGCCTGTGTCCCTGCGAGTGTCCAGAGCAAAGAGGTTAGTCTGTGATATATTGGTCTCTCTAATCTCTTCATATCCTCCCTGGCGCAACCGAGTATTTTGTGTAGCTCTTAATACTGAACACAGATTGCAAAATCAGTGATTCCGACTCAACATAGCAGGAGAGTAATTTGATTCCACATACTGTTTTATAACGTAACCGTCTTATATAAGGTTTAGCCTATTCAAGATATATTTTACATAGGAAACCATTATTTTCAGGGCAGGAATATACCAGTGTTATACCTTCGATTGCTTCCTTGACTATTTTATTATGTAATGTTTCAAACAATCCTTTTTAATTTAGAAAACTATCAGTAATATACTTAATGCAGTTACAGGCAGCATGTGAACAAAAAAGATTTAGAGCATAGCTGGCCCTAATCCAAAAACCTTTTGCCACGTGCCCTACTCTCGCACACACAACCACAACTCTGGACCACTAGCAGCGTACACTTACCTCTCCTGTCTGAGCTGTTGTCTAACGCTCTCATACAACTGATACCCACCCTTCCTCAAACAAGCTAAGGGAATGAGCTGGAGGGGGGGTGGTGGTGGTGGTGGTGGAATTCTCATTTAGCTAGCAACAGATTTGTGTGGACTGTTTTTATCAGTGTTATATATATTTAAAAAAAATAATCTAACAGCTCTACAACTAGAAAAATGTGTTTGTTTTCTTCACAATAACTTCCCCAAATTATCAACCAATATCTGCAAATTTAAATTCATTGGATGGGGAGACCTTTCTAATATTCACAGTCTAATATTTTTGGCCCACTTTGGTTCCCCCCCCCCCCAATTCTCAGCTAGTAGAATCGAAAAGAACAAACCCAAACCATCGCTGGAATGAGCTGGCCTAGCATAATTGCTTCCGATAGACCAAAGCAGATTACATCACATGAGGATTATAGATTAAGATTACTGTGCTGATTGTGCAAATGCCTATGAGGAGTTCAGATTTTTTTTCTTTACTGTAACTTTAGCATTTGGGTGGGCTTATTCAGTGCGTTTTCATATGTATAGTTTGGTCTGTGCATTTGTTATGTCACATTTCAAGTGGAATGAAATTTATTGTGACAGTTGTTTTTTGTTTCTAACAAATGCCCTCATAAAAATCCATAACAGGTATTACACGTTCTAGAAGCTCCTACAGACAGAAAAACAGATAGTGCCGGAATGACAGTCCCGAAGCTGAGATTTAAATGACGTGGCTTCAGTTTCCACTGTGACACAAAACCGTGTGCATGACCAGTACCTAATCCTTTACAGACAGATATCCTATTGCTGAAATACCTTTAAAGTCTGACCCTGCTTTAGATTATGCCCAGATATACACATACGTATGTACACCTATAGAAAACAAAAAAGTTATAAAAAATTATAGTATTTTCCTTGATCACATAATCACATGGAAGAAGCTTATCTTAGACTACTACAATATACTTACTTTTATTTTGCTTTAACTCTGATAGTGATCTTTCAATGTATTCCACAGCCACATGCAAAACAAATCACGCTAAAACTTACGTACATTGGGCAAGGGAGATGTCCCTGCTCTCTGCAAGCAGCAGCTCTTCCAAATCACTCACACTGCATTCATTAGCAATGTCACGTTTTAACACAGTTCAGCAGCTGAGTAATAGTTCAAAGAAAGTTTCTGATAGCCCGTCATTATACAAGCCAGACAATTGATTAGTTGTCTCCGTTGACTGAAGCTATCAACTTTGGACTGGAAAGCTGAAACTTTAGGTGACATGTTTTCACCTCAACGGTCTCCTGGCCAGTTTCTTAAGTTTATGTTGAAACTAGTAACTTCAAATTGGTTTTCAGGATCTGCTGATTTCCTGTCTCTGGAGTTTGTTGAAGTGGTTTTATGCATTTTCCTGGACTCAAGTCTGGATCAATACTACAGTTCAATGCAAGGGAAATGGCTGCCACCTTGATACGTTCAGATTCGTTGTGGTTAGCTATCAAGTCTGTCACACTTTGCAGAGTCAAAATAATTTTCTTCAGGTCTGTATCTTCACTGCAAAGGCTGTAACAGACCACTAAGACAACTGGGGGAAAAAAAAAACAACCCCAAAACCCCAAAATAAATCAAACTATGAAATCAAGAGCAGCAAAAATAAGTCTCTGTCTTCAGCTCAGAAATTTTGTTTAAAAATGTCACTTTTTCTTCTGTTGTATATGCACAGTAGGAAAATGCCATTCAGAAATGATGTTAAATTCGCAAATCCAATGTACCCGGTATCTTTAAAGTCCTGAAGACTTTGTGTTACGAAAAGTGGATCAGAATCTCCATACGTTCTGTGCAACCTGCGTCCAAGAAATTTAACTCCAAAAGTAACACATCTGTCCATTAAAGCATAGCAGAGAACAAGTCTAAACAGAAAATACTAAATTCTCTATCAAGTTTATTGTAACACTTGAGTAAATTGCATTCATGGCTGTATTATCCCTGTACACTTTTCAGACTATTTCCATCAATACTAAGAGGTCAACTTCTCCCACAGCACCTTATTGACCTCGATTTTCCTTAATATTTTTTTTTTTAAAGGAATTGTTTAATTTCCTTTCCATGTCATACATACTCGTAGCGGGTGCCTGTCCCCAGGTGCCGGCAGCGGGGGCTGTGGGGCTGCCCCATGCTGGACACAGACGGATCCATCGAACCCACCACAGGGTACAGCCGGCAGAGAGGACCACGCCAGAGCAGATATCCACACTGCAGTCTGTGGAGGACTCAACCCCGGAACAGGTGAATATTCCCTGAAGGAACCGTGTCCTATGAGAAGAAGCCATACCAGAGCAGGCCCCTGACAGGATCTGGAGGTGGTGCTGTTATATCTGCCCCAACCATGGAGCACGTTTTTCCCAAAGGACAACAGCCTGTGGAGAGGACCTGCACTGGAGTTGGGGAAAAGTGTGAAGAAGAAAGAGCAGCAGAGAGGAGCTGTTACAGACAGGCCACCACCCTCCATTGCCCATCCTCCTGCACCACTCAGGGTGGGGGCAAGTAGAGGAGTCAACATGAAGGAATGAAGTTTGGGAAAAAAAGGGTGGGGGGTGGCATTTTATTTTTTGTCTTTGTTTCTCACCACCCAACTTGATTTTAATTGCCAATAAATTAAATGAATCGAGTCTGTTTTGACTGTGATGGTAACTGATAAGCGGTCAGTCTGTCTTTATCCTGACACACAAGATTTTTTCTTTGCTCCCCTGTCTCGTTGAGGAGTGGCTGGGTAGGTGCCTGGCAGCCAGCTTAGACCAACCCACCACAACACTCCACTGATATCTATTTGTTAGTTACAGGACAAAAAACTTAATGGAACCAGTTAGTTTTCACACGTCTGGTGTGGTATACCACTTGTAACCTAACAAAAAGGGCATTAGTTTAAATTGATTTATAGCATTTTTTTTTTCAGATAAATGATAGCACTAGCATTCATACTTACTTCTGAACTTGAGAATTTAACTACTTTTTACAGCACATAAGGTTACGTTTCAGTCTTCATTATGTGACAGTGTTTATCTAGAAATTTACTATGGAAGCCAAACTGTGAGCATCCAAGGTAAGGCTTGCGTTTGAAATACCTGTATTAAAAATAGGTCTCTGTGTTCACAAAATTAATTTAGCCTGCTAGACAATGGAAAGATATTCTGCACTGCTTACAATTAACATGTGGAATACACAATAGATACTACTGAATTCAATGATTCCTGGCCCTGATGTCTATTGGCAAAGCAGGGCTCATGTTTACACGTGTAATCTCTTTTCTACTCCAAAGCTAGGTGCCCATCCCGTATCACTTACTGCCAGCAGTCCATGGCTGTGAGGCTAGGGGGTTACCAGACTCTTTTTCATATAATTATACATATAGTAGCTTTCAGCCATAATGTCTATGATGAAAGCAAAGAGGAAGATATTTCAAGTATCTAGCATCTGAATACAACATTTCTGTTACAGGTAGAAATATGAGCATAAATTTTGTGTATGCAAATGTTGTTCCATGTTACTGTCAGTGTTTGTCCTAACCTTCCTGCAAAGTAATCTGTCTGGATACAGATGGAGAGAGAATACAAGGTTAGAGGCAACTGCTACATTTCTGCCTCCACATTTTAAAAACATCCTTTCCAATCCAAGATAACTATTGCTTCACCTTCACAAGGAACAGTGATTACTTTGCACTCTCCTTGCGCTTCAACTAAAGAAAATCTCAGTAGCCAACTTCATTTTCATCTCCTGTATGGGATTCACCTGGATGACACCCACCCAAAGGTACTGAGGAAGCTGGCAGAAGCGCTCAGCAAGCCACTTTGCACTATTTGTCAGCAGTCCTGGCCAACTGGGGAGATCCGAGTTGACTGGAAGTTAGCAAATGTGACGCCCATCTGGAAGGAGGATCCAGGGAACTACAGGCCTGTAACTCTGACCTTGGTGCCGGGGAAGGTTATGGAGCAGATCATCTTGAGTGACATCAAGTGGCAAGTGCAAGACAACCAGGTGATCACGCCCAGTCAGCATGGGTTCATGAAAGGCAGGTCCTGCTTGACAAACCTGATCTCCTTCTATGACAAGATTACCCACTTAGCAGATGAGGGAAAGGCTGTGAATGTTGCCTACCTGGACTTCAGTAAAGCCTTTGACACCATTTCCCACAGCATTCTCCTGGAGAAACTGGCTACTCATGGCTTGGATGTGTGTACTCTTTGCTGGGTAAAAAACTAGCTGGATGGCCAGGCCCAAAGAGTTGTGATGAATGGATTTAAATCCAGTTGGTGGCTGGTCACAAGTGGTGTCCCCCAGGGCTCAGTACTGGGGCCAGTTCTGTTTAATATCTTTATCAATGATCTGGATGAGGGGATTGAGTGCACCCTCAGTAAGTTCACAGACGACACTAAACTAGGGGGGCGTGTTGATCTGCTTGAGGGTAGATTGGCTCTGCAGAGGGATCTGGACAGGCTGGATCGATGGACTGAAGCCAATGGTATGAGGTTCAACAAGGCCAAGTGTAGAGTCCTGCACTTGGGTCACAACAACCCCATGCAGCACTACAGCCTTGGGGAAGAGTGGCTGGAAAGCTGCCTGGCAGAAAAGGACCTGGGGGTTGTGGTTGACAGCTGGATGAATAAGAGCCAGCAGTGTGCCCAGGTGAGCAAGGCAGCCAACAGAATCCTGGCTTGTATCAGAAACAGTGTGGCCAGCAGGACAAGGGAAGGGATTGTACCTCTCCCCTCGGCACTAGTGAGGCCCCACCTCGAGTACTGTGTTCAGTTTTGGGCCCCTCACTACAAGAAAGACATGGAGGTGCTGGAGCATGTCCAGAGAAGGGCAACAAAACTGGTGAGGGGTCTGGAGAACAAGTCTGATGAAGAGCAGCTGAGGGAACTGGTATTGTTTAGTCTTGAGAAAAGCAGGCTGAGGGGAGACCTTATTGCTCTCTACAACTACCGGAAAGGAGGGTGTAGCAAAGACAGGGGTCAGTCTCTTCTACCAAGTCATAGAATGAAGCCTTCTCTCTAGTCGTAGAACGAGAGGAGAGCTCCTCAGGTTGCACAAGGGGATATTTAGATTAGATATTAAGAAAGATTTCTTCATTGAAAGGGTTGTCAAGCATTGGAACAGGCTGCCCAGGGAAGTGGTGGAGTCACCACCCCTGGAGGTATTTAAAAGACAGGTAGACGTGGTGCTGAGGGACTTGGTTTAGTGGTGAACTTGGCAGTGCTACCAGTTGGATTCAATGATCTTAAAGGTCTTTTCCAACCTAAACAATTCTATGATTCTATGTTCCCTCATAGGACATTTTCCCATTCTTGTGTACTAGAGTGGTCTTATTGTGACTTGTGAGGAAGTGTTTTTTCAGAAAAAGTAGGGGGTCACTTGGCAGAAACAGCCTTCTAGAATCAGCTTTAGCATTGGCTCTGGTAACATTGTTGGATTACTTCTGCAGAAAATTACGTAAAACAGATATAAAATCTGTTTTATCAGTCTCAGTAACAGAGGCTATTGTTTGTTTTAGTTCTATGCATAAAAACAAAACAAATACTTATTACTGGATAGAATTATCTCTCCTGAACAATGTACCTTTTCCATGATGTTCCAAATATCTTATTTAAAAGAAATAAAAATTAAAAAAAGAATTATCAATATTCATTGATAATCTCTTCCAGAGATATCTCAGCTAAGAATGTAGCTGTAACATTTAAAGTGTGGTATCTCCCTGCCAAGATATGAAGCGATAAAGATGGTTGAAGTGCTTCAGAATTTTGATGATCAGAACATGTGAAATCAAATTTCACACTTCAACCACTTTAATATTTTTTGTTATATATTTTTAATCTAAATACCAATTTTCCATTTTTATTCTTTGTTCAGCAAGAATTAGTCACAAACATCCATTGAAGCTAGAAAGCATAGTGAATGAAATTATTATCCTATTGCAGTCAGCCTTTTTTGTCATTAACTTGTGTGCGCCCAGGATTTTTTCCATTGCCTCTTCATATTCATTTGTTCTTCCTTCTGCTTATTTAGGGTAAGAAATGTATACTTTACGTAAGCATAGTATACAAGTGGTTAGTCTAAATATTGAAGAACTTTGACAAAAAAAAGACATTTTAGTTTATACTTTCTTAATTTGTTATTTCTATATCTCAAGCACGCATTCAGCCTGTAAACATGACGTCGGAAACAATTCAGAATTATAAAAAGATTAATATTTATTTTTAAACATCCATCTGTAGTTTTATTCTTATAGTATGTCTCAATACTTGAACTTAAAAAAACAAAATGAGAAAAATGCCAACCAACATTACTGTGTATTTGAATGGTGCGCTTACTTGCATACCCTGTATCACCAAACGGTTCCTAATTAACTATAAAAATAGAAAACACAGATGCTATATGTACTAGCAAAATAAGGCTGATTAAACGCATTCATATCTCAAGCGCTGAACCTCTCAACATTTAATTGGATTGACATCTTCCTAAAAGAGATGCACCAGCAGGTGGCTTTTGAAATTGATAGAAGTCTACAACTGCAAATCATTGATCAGTGGCAAGATCCCACTGACTCTCTTTAGTCCTCGATCAAGACTTACACCATACGAACATTATCATGACTTGTGAGCCCTGGTACGCAGCCCAGTGTCCATGCACTTTCCCCGTGTACTTAGTTTATGGAAGGAGTTATAATTTATAGTGATAGAACATCTGATAATTCTGGTACAGAAGAAACTATTATTTTTTCATCAGAGACACAGAGGATCTGTTCAGCAGCCTTATAGCCTCAGCTCTAAAGGAAATCACACAGTTTGCAGGAACCAGTTACAAGGTAACTTCCACCATAGATTACACATTAATGGCAATGGGACTGCACCAGGAGAAATGAAGCACGAATTGTGAAGTACATTTATGCTCAGCCACAATCCTATTTCCTCCCCTCAAGCTTGAAGGTGGAACTTTGCTTTTTATATCTACTATAAATCATGTTTCTTTCTATTGCCTGCAAGCTTGCTAGACATTTCCAGAGGCATAAACAGAATCAAACCAAGACAACTGCTTGTGCTGTTAGTACAAATGATTTTCCTTTCTCCACTTTAACTCTTTGTTAACAAACGCTTGAAAAATATCCCTTTCTCTCTTCCCAAAAGTAAGAACATACCTATGATTTATTGTAATATAGCTTAGATTGAAGTTTTCCTGTAATGGAAAAAACTTTTCTGTAAATGCAGTTGATTTACTTGCTCCTAATACTTTAGACAAGTTCTTTTGCCATTGGCTGTCAAATTCACTTATCCTTTCTGTAAAGTATATAGTAGATTCATCTCAGCCAGGATCAGCTCCATTTCTTGCATGGCTCTCCCACTTCTACTATACCATCAGAAGCAAGAAATTGAAGGTTTTGTTTGCCCCAAACTGGGGTAGAATATACTGAATATTCCTAGGCACGATTCAGAAGTGAATCTGGCAAGTTTTGGAGAAAATATATTACTTTCTTCAGCTGTGGAGATAGAATGTTCCCAAACTCGGTACTGTTAATTGTCTTACAGTTATAAATGACAAGAAAAGTAATTCCGTTTCTAGGACTGTATGGTCATCTACAAGAACAGTACGTTCAGTTCCTTAGCAGCAATGAAAGAACTGAAATAATGACAAACTGGGAAAAAAAAATAATAGAAAGACAAAGAAAGTTCCTTAGAGCTCTACCCTTACGAAAAGAGCATGGATTTGACTGGGACTGAGAGTTCCCTGCATTCAGATTTTTTTGTTTGCTTGTTTCAGTCCCCTTGTATACACAGTTTGCCAAAGGATTTTCAACCTTCCATTCAACTGAACTGCAATTACTGGAAATATTGCTTACAGTTATACAGCTTTCTAAAAAACCATCTAATGTACTCCTGTTTTATAAGAACATCAATCTACTACAAAATGAACACAGTTGCAGTGTAAAAGACAGAAAATGAAGTCTGCAAAGAGCATCAGGAGGAGAAAAAATATTTTAAAAGCAGATTTAACCTGTCTATTCCAAACTCCATTTAGAGGTCATAAGTATTTAGCTTCTCTAATCTAATGGCGCAAGTGTAAAATGCAGACAGAAGGAAAATTTCAAGAACAGAACACTTTTTTTACTTTAATAAAGAGTTTTTCTTGTAGCTACTTTCCAGCTGTAATTAATTATTTACCTTGTCCTTCACAGTTCAGGAAAAACAACCCTTGCAATTTTCATTATCTAAAGAAATTACTGAGATGACAGAGTTACCTTGTGCCAGGGCTTCTCTTTCCCTAAGGAAGCCAATATTGCCATACTTTTCCCCCTGAGCTGTGTTCTGTAGCAGGGCACAGAAATGTTAGCTGCAGACAGAGGTCACGACAGCTGCTTTAGATAAAAAGTCCATGCAGAAGTTTTCACTGAAACTATTTCTTTATGTAAATTTACAGAGTTGAGGCATTGCATACAGTAAATGGCCAGTTATGCGAACTTTCTTGACAAAACTTTCTGAATGCTTCTATTGCACATTCACAGGCAGCCAAACACCTTAACTTTCAGAGAAAACTCCAAAAGCATACAGGTGTCAACTTCAGTGTAAAAACAGCTTTAGTACTGCAGCTAAAGTAATTTTTACACTATGCAAACAGCCCAAACAACAATTAATATCATCTAAAAAAAAGCTAATGTGGGAGTTGCTTTCTCCCTATACCCGTTCTTAGTCATTTATGGTAGTCACAGAACAAGAGCAATGGAACATTACCTTGCTTTACCTGGAAACAGCCTCTTCTCTCTGAGAACTCTCAGGGGAACAGGTTAACCTATTGTGCTGTGCGCTGGAGACCTTGGAAAAAAAAAACACAAGAGGAGGCTCAGTAAGTCATGTGTTTCCTCAGGAACCTTCCTTTCTGTTTAAACTGCTGGATTATCTGTGCTCTGCTGATAAAATTCATCTGAATAAGGTGCTTGTTGTTTGGTAATTACCTAATAAAGGAGTGGGTTCAGCTGGCCTTTCATTTCTTGATTAGCCAGTTGCTGGTTGATACCAGGTCAGGCAGTGTCCCCAGGCAGCTGGTACTGCAAAACACCTGGAATTAAACCCAACAGCACATTCAGAGAAGGAAGAAAAGATTTTTCTGTTGAAGTCCACCTTAACAAATACTTTTCTGTTTCACCGTCCACATTTTTGTCCAGTATCTTGTCAACCTCTGCAGTTTATTTCACTAATCCGGTTAAGGTATGCATCATTTGAACAGACTCGGCTTACATGCAGACTTACATTTACGCATCTCTAAACCTTTACTGTATTTTTTTAAGATGATGGTATACAGAAAACATCCATTGTAATGCTTTTATTTTTCACGAAAAAAAACCCCTATATTCGACAACATCCAATACTTTTCTTATCCTTGAGATATAGATTAAAAGAGGATTTGAAATGCTTTAGAAAACACAAGGAAAAAAAAAAGGCCAGGTATTCAGAAAGAGATGCAAAGTTTATTCTGAGATTCTGTGCAGAGAAAGTGATGTGGTATGCAAACAGCAGAAATAAAAAACAGCAAATTGTGTGATTCTGGTTGAAATGGCTTGGTTTCAGATTGAAATCACTGCCTTTGCTTTTACAGAATAAAAGGCTGCAATGGTAATGATTTAATGCTGCTAGTATGAACCAGTCAGAACCTCACAAATGGCCAGACCCAAGCTGAAGTTAATGATGAAGTTTAAGCACTGCAAGACTTAATTTTTGAGAAAAGTTTTGGGGGGTTGCCCCTCGCTTGTTTTTTTTCTTTTTTTTTTATTTTCTAATCAAGCACATAGGAGAGAATAATTAAAGTGTATTGAACAAGAGACTCAAAGGAGATTTCTCTTCAGATGTGTTCAGCTGGCTACTTTTAAAGGGAAATTAGTAAGTATTCCTTTTATCCATAAGTTACATGGGGCCCTATCTTCTATAGCGTATGGGCACCTGCATATGTCAATAGGCAGGAATCAGTTTTTCTGAGACATAGCAAATTAGATGCCTAATGACTACTGATTTCAACCCACTAATCAGGCAAGCCCTTAGAGAGTAGCAAAAAAACAGGGAACATATCAAAGACTTTTCTTTAAACCTAGGATTTAGAAGAGAACATGACCACTAGAACATGAAACCTTCCCTCCAGATCATTAGTCTGTACCTCTCAGTACACAAATAAAACCCTACAGGCATTCTCTTTTACATTTCTACCACACGTTTCACTGTCAGAAGGAAAGAAAGCAAGGTTACACTCGAAGTTCACCTTTCATCTATCAAATTGTTTACCCTTCCAGTACCTCTGTGCCTTTAGGCATTCATACTAAAAAAATGGGGTTTGTCATGATATACTGATTTAAAAGTAAATGAGAAAGAATGGATTTACGAGTCTAGATTAACTAAAACTTTCCACTGATAAGACACTGCATTTTCATTTGCCATAAAAGTTGGGTGCATCTTACCTATCTGGACACCAGTTAAGCATCTGAGACAGTGCGACACTGGTGAAAATTGGATAAGGTTGAGATATTCGGTTTCGTGGAGAATTGGAAAGCAAGAAATACGAAAAAGCATGTTGAAGAGCAGAAAAACAAGCTTGGGGAAGGTTTATGAGTAGATCTTTTCTAGAACTGGTCATGAGGTTAATCTTTTTAATACACTTTCTGATGTCCTTGGCACAAAGTGGAGGAGTGGGTTAATGAGATTCTCTGATTAAAAAGAATTGGAGTCGTCATCCGTACAGAAAGGAATTGGAAAGTCTCTTCCATATAGGAAAAATTGGATGACCTTGAGGATGGTAATAATAGAAATGAAGTGAAATTCAATAGCTTGTGAACTTAAGGCTAAACAACAGGAATTGATGCCACAATCCAGAGGGTGAGTCTGAAATAGCAGAGGAAAAGAACATGGGTAAATATATCTGTTACAGGATGACTAGAAACCACCGATGCGAGAAAGTTCAGAAAAACGACAAAGATAATCTAAAAATGTTTCAGGCTTTATATTTTTAGGAAAGAAAGAGAATTTTTAATGTCACTATAAAAGACCTTAAGGTCTTACTCTCACCCACAGTACTGTTTATATCAAGTTATAGTGTTCTGGTTCAAGAGGAATTAACTTGAAATAAAACAGATAAGAAATTCAACCAAGAGTACTACAAAGCCTGTTTTAGGAGTGGGTGTTAAAGGAGCTTAGGCCTTTTTACCCTACTAAAATGAAGGCAGGGAAAGGAATATGATTGCACTCTCTAAATATATCAGAAAAAGAAACATACAGAAGGGAAGAAGCTACAGGACAATGTCAATGCTGTAACAACTGGATATATTGGTCATTAGTAAAATTAGCTTGGAAATTAGAAGACTGTTTCTAGCCAGAGAACAGCGAATTTATGAAACAACATTTCAATAGAATTAGTGGGGAAAAAACAATCTAGGCATTAAAAATGTTCTTTTTAATGAAAAGAATTGTATGATATGATTGTCCGTGATAGGAAAGGACTGGATTTGAACACTTAGAATATCCTTTTCAATAAACTCCAGTCTACTAGGCTACTTTGACCATGATAATTCTTCTTCTCTTCTTTTCAAAATATTGAATTGCTACTATAGTCTTTTGAACCCTTAGAAGAAAAACTGACACCAGTCAAAACACATATTCAAAAGAATTCTAAAAACAACACACAGAAATCTGCTAATACAAACAGAATGCTGCCCTCCTCAGGGAGGGTGTGAGATTGCAAAATTGTGGGGCATTGTGGTGGGTTAACCTTGGCTGGCCACCAGGTGCCCGCTAAGCTGCTCTATCACTCCCTCTCCTCCGCTGGACAGGGGACGATGAAATATGATGAAAGGTTCATGGGTCAAGGTAAGGACAGGGAGTTCACTCAGCAATTGCTGTCATGGGCAAAACAGACTGGACTTGGGGAAATTAATTTAATTTATTGCTAATTAACACCAGAGTAGGATAATGAGAAATAAAACCTAAATCTTAAAACACCTTTCCCCCCACCCCTCCCTTCTTCCCAGGTTCAACTTGACTCCCAGCTTCTCTACTTCCTCCTCCTGAGCAGCACAGGGGGACAAGGAATGGGCGTTGCAGTCAGTTCATCACACGTTGTCTCTGCTGCTCCTTCCACCTCACATTCTTCCCCTGCTCCAGCATGGGGTGTCATCCGTGGGAGACAGTCCTGCACAAACTTTTCCAAAGTGGGCCCTTCCCATGGGCTACAGTTCTTCATGAACTGCTCCAGTGTGGGTTCTTTCCATGGGGTGCAGACTGCTCCATTGGGAATCCTCTGCGAGGTCACAGGTCCTGCCAGAAGAACTGCTCCAGTGTGTGCTTCTCTCTCCACGGGGCCACAGGTCCTGCCAGGAGCCTGCTCCAGCGCAGGCTTCCCACGGGTTCAGTGTCCTTCAGGCATACACCCACTCCAGTGTGGGGTCCTCCATGGGCTGCAGGTGGATATATGCTCCACTGTGGAGCTCTATGGGCTGCATGGAAACAACTTGCCTCACCATGGTCTTCATCGCGGGCTGCAGGGAAAATTCTGCCTGGTGCCTGGAGCACCTACTCCCCCTCCTTCTTCACTGATCTTGGTGTCTGCAGAGTTCTTTCTTTCAATTATTCTCAATCTTTTCTTCCGGCTGCTGTTGCACAGCAGTTTTTACCCCTTCTTAAATATGCTATCACAGAGGTGCTACCACCATCACTGATGGGCTTGGCCTTGGCCAGCGGCAGGTCTGTCTTGGACTGGCTGGAACTGGCTGTGTCAGACATGAGGGAAGCTTCTAGCATCTTCTCACAGAAGTCACCTCTGTAGCCCCCCCACTACCAAAACCTTCCCACGTAAACTCAATACAGACATATTAATATTTGCATATTCAAATGCTGGGATCTAATTCTTATGAAACATAAACATGCACATTTTTTTGCCATTGATATATAGCAATTAAAGATAGATACATTGCAATGGAAATATGCATAGCATGAATTTCTGCTTGAGCAGAAACAACTGTTGGTGTCATGGTATTCAAAGGAGATATGCCTTACGACAAATGGCATGAAGACTGATTAGTCAGCTTCAGAGAAAGTCGTCATTGGGGTTTACCAGATACATATTCACGAGGACATCAAATAGCAAGATATGAAGCACCTTCCAATTTTCACAGGAATAACTACAATCTGGGAGGTGTATTTCATCATCTGTGACAAACAGTAAATTTTCCATTAATAATTAAACTGACATTTAAGTGTTCAGAATTAGCTTTTAAGTTAATCTTCTTTGAGACGTATCCATGTATCTCTGTTGTAATTATAGCACATTTGCCTCATTTAATTGATGCTTTTAATCTAAAAGGTTATGTTTTAAAACACATTCCCCTAAAACACATACTAAGAACGAATTATTGGCAAGACAGCAAAATCGTTCTGAGGACCATAAATCAACAAAACATTAAAGATACTGGGCACTGATATTTATTTTAGGATAGAGTAACTAAAAGTTACCTCTGATGATATATCTAAGCCATCTAATAATTGGTCTGTTTTCAAAAGTTATGCAGGTGCTACAGATGAGTACTAAGGAAAACCAGCACTTCCAAGAAAAAAATCTGCCACATATTTACTTTACTCAAACAGAATTGGAGCTAACTGTTCAAAACCAACTGTAAAAACCTCTCACTGTTTGTTCAGTCTTACTTATGTTTAGACACCGAGGCATAGGAGAGTGATTTTCACCACGCTTCTTATAAGTCTTGTTCAAATTCAGTGGGATATTACTCTCAAATCAAGACTCCATTAAAAATGAAATTTTGGAAATATTGTATCAATAAAACCAGCTGAAAACAGTACTTCACAGAATCATGGTCTGGTAAGGTTGGAAGGCACCTCTGCCCTCATGTAGTCCAACATCCCTGCTCGCACAGGGTCAAGTAGAGCTGCTTGCCCAGGACCATGTTGGCTTTTGAATCTCCAAGATGGGAGACTTCACAACATCCCAAGGCAACCTGTTCCAGTGCTCAGTCACCCTGACAATAAAATGTGTTCCCTGATGTTCAGGCAGAGCCTCCTGTATTTCAGTTTGTGCACATTGCTTCTTGTCCTGTCACTGGGCACCAGTGAAAAGAGCCTGGTTCCATCTTCTTTGTACCCTCCCGTCAGGTATTTGTATACATTGGTAAGATCCCCTTGAGCCTTCTCTTCTCCAGGCTGAACAATCCCAGCTCACTCAATCTTTCCTCATAGGACAGATGCTCCAGTCCCTTCATCATCTTTGTGGCCCTTCATTGGACTCTCTCCAATATGTCCGTGTCTCTCTTGTATTGGGGAGCCCAGAACTGGACATAATAGTCCAGCTGTGGCCTCACTAGCAGTGAATAAAGGGGCAGGATCACCGTCCTTGACTTGCTGGCGACACTTTTGATGCAACCAGGATACCATTACCCTTCTTTGCTGCAAGGGCACATTGCTGGCTCATGTTCAACTAGGTGTCCACCAGGACTCCCAGGCCCATTTTCTGCAAAGCTGCTTTCCACCTGATCAGCCCCTCAGCGTACACTAGTGCCTGAGGTGGTTGTTCCTCCCCACCTGCAGGACTTTGCGCTTCCCCTTGTTGAACCTACATGATTGATTCTACTCATGTGCCTCAGTTGTGCATTGGATAGATTATACATGAGATCCATCAAGGGTAAAAGTACGGGTATGTCTTTCTGATCAGAATAAGAGAGACACTGCGGTTTCAGTGATAGAATAGAGAATAGGATACTTATATTACTAGCTTAGAAATGAACAGAGAACCAAAATTAAATATTATACTAATAAACAGAGAGATTGTAGAGATTAGAAATCCCTTTCACTTGCAGAGGAAAAGGTAGATGAATCTTACTCCCCACTATGCTAGGCTGAATTTGTAACTTCAGCAATAAGGATTTTTTTTTCCCTTCCTTAGGCATTCTTAGCACTTTATAATTAAGATGAATACTTACTAGATCAGATATAACAGTGTGAATAAAAAGAAAAAAAACCATTCAGCCTTGTATACCTAAACTGTGCTACCCTCTATATGATATTAAATACTACATATTTTCCTCTGTACAAAGATTTAGCGGTGCTCATGACTAGCCCCTCCTGCTGCTCATCAGCCTGGTAGATCTACATACTTTTCACTTTTAAATGCACCCGAGGTATTTCCATCTTCTTCTTTAGACAGTTTCAGCGATAAGGGGATACCGAGGTACAAAATGTCTTAGAAGGTGTTGAATGAAGATTTTAAGCAGAGCATAAGGCTTGAAGAAAGCAACACAGAAAAAAAAAAAGAAAAAAAAGAGGAATCCTTTTTACAAAAAGTATTGAACATTATTAGAACAAAACACAGCTTTTTTGAAAAAAGGAAAGTATATTTAGTACAATTTAATTAAATTATAGCAGTGTGCCAAGTAAAAGGCTGATTGTCTTCCTGAAAAGGGGTGAGCTATCTAAATGGAAATCTGAATGTACTGGCAGAAAGATTTTTACAGATAAATTTTAGAAACTGAATTGAATAAAATGAATGAATATTCTGTATTTAACTGTACTGTCAAAGCCAGACACTCAAAAAATCACAAGCCATGAACAACAAACCATGAGTCTGTTTAAAAAAAAAAACAAACAACTTCTTAATTTTAAGACATTTTATAGATTGGATTATTTTTAATTTCCCACCTGATTTGAACGTGTAAGAATTATGATCTTGGGATTTTCTCCACAACCTGAAGGGCAAAGGACTAGATAAAATCTTAAGAATTGTTAAAATTATGAATCTCTTTACATGCAATATTTTATTTAAAACCTTAGTTCTCATGAACAAGTTAAGAATTTGGTCCAACAAATTTCTTCCAAGAGATGAAGATTTAAATGAAACACTGAAAAGCATGAGACCCAAGATAAAATCATAGCAGAAGTCATGACAACACTGATTTAACAAAACCTTGACCTTTTTCTGTGCCCCACAGTGGTATTATAGTATCTAAAGGTTCAACTGAAAGCTTGTAAAGAATTTACAAATAATATTTATTATTATTATTAATGTCATGTGAAATCAAATTTTTTGAGGGAAATGAAACCGTTTTTAGGACAACCAGGTGTTACAAGGCTGATCTGGCAGATAGATTATATGCAGTTTTTATTGCCATCAAGTGGGACTGGGAGAAAAATTAAAAGTCTTCTTAAGAACTGCAATATTCAAAATGGATGTGGGGAGCTTGTGCTGAAAAAAAACCAGCACGCTTTTTTACTATGGTCTTGACATCCTATCTCTCTTTTTTTTTTCCTAAATAAGCTAGCTCGTTAAAGGTTCTGAATTGTTTTTCCACCATGCCCTGCTCTTTTCTGGAAATAAAGCTCAGTGTGTAACAAACCCAGAGTCAAATATGTATTTTTTTCTTCTCTCAGACGAGAAAAGCCCTCTTGTCAGATGAACATTTTCTGTTCCTTCTCTGTGAGGATTTCAATTTATTAATTAGATAAGACTGCAATGGAGATAATTTATGTATTGAACAGCCTAATTCTTTGGAAACAAGATACAGCTGACATTTAAATAATAATAAATTATAATAATAATAATAAGCAAAATTCTAGTCTGTGGAAGTCAAATGGCCTTTTCTTGCTAATTGTGATGGTAATTGAATTTTTTTTCTACATGATTGTTCAGAAGAACCCTTGTGTACACAAGTCCCAAAGAAACCGTTTTACATGCAGATCATTGGTCTGGATTTGATAAGTGAAGGAAATTACTATAAACTCAAGAGGAATTTTTCAACTATCCTAGGGAGGACTCTGTAGAGCCTGCTGCTCTATACTGAATTTGGAGCCAGTAATTGATTACTCTGAAAAGCAAATGTGCTCTCCTCAAGTCATAGGTTGTCCATTCACTATCTGTTCCTTGCCAGAGCCACTTATAAATACAGGAGCAGGCTTCACGCGCTCTGGGTATCAGGCACCAGTCTGACTTCTGCAGATGAATGGGATATACACAACACCAAGAACTGCCTGAATTTAGGCATTGAGATGATTTATTTGCACACATACCAATGTTTAGATATTTTTTCTTCTGGAGAAGTAAGAACACATAAAAGTGTGCTCTTTACCCAAATCCACTTTAAATACGAGTCAAGCTTAAAATGAAAATGAGACATTTTATTTTAGCAAAGTTGTGTCAACTTCTTGATTGCAAAACTGGTCAGGGTGTTACAGAAGAAAAATATAAAAGAAGAAAATGCATCCTGTCGTTTAATCCTAGTATCCAACACCTTGTTTTAGATGCCATTTATGATTTCTTCAAGTGTAATATCAACTGTAAAAGCCAAGACAATTATCTGGGTTCACTCTACCCCTAGGCAGTGCCTTTCAGAAACAAACTTTACTTCAAGGTTAGAGGACCTTCTCACCTCCTTTGATGAGACTGCCTATGAGAAGGCTGTGCTGCCTCTCTGTTCCAAATAAGTCATCTTCCCTTTCTCCCCCACGTTTTTATGCTCAACTTGAAGTGCTATTGCCACACAACACACGTGCAGACACTTCTATTCTCTTTCCCTAGACCTCGGTTTACAAACCTAACTTGTTCTTTACTCAGCGTATCCTCCTAGATTAAATGATTTTTCTTCTAGTCCTGAACATTTTCAAAGCTGCTGCTACTTTTTAAATGCATATTACTGAAAAGCAGTCACTCTGTCTTCCATCTTATCAAACTTGCAATCTCTGGTGACCTCACCATAGAGACCACACCAAATATGTTAATGGTAATAGAGTTTGTTAGTCTTCTGAACTACTTCAGGCACAAACGTCTGCTAAATTTAAGCGAGATGAGGGTGGTGAGGCACTGGAACAGGTTGCCCAGAGAGGTTGTTGAGTCCCCATCCCTGGAGGTGTTCAAGGCCAGGCTGGACGTGGCCTTGGGCAACCTGGTCTAGTGGGAGGTGTCCCTGCCTATGGCAGGGGGGTTGGAACTCAATGATCTTCAAGGTCCTTTCCAACCTAAACCATTCTATGATTCTATGATTCTATGATATACCTCAGTAGTATCCTGCTACTACTTAAACACACATTTTAACTTTTCAAGACACAGGGGGTGGCAAAAGTCAGATGTGGAAAGTTAAGAATGGCATAAAACAACAACTGTAGTTCCTTTAGGTATGAATTACCCATTACTGGATAGCTGTAAGGGATTTTATTTAGGAGAGGCTACCAGTCAGCTGAAAAAAAAACAGAAGAAACCAGACACAGAAAGAAGATAAAAAGGCTACAAAACAAAGCTGATGTGAAGAGTCTAAATAAGGAGGGAGAACAAAATGGAAATAAACCAGATGTGACAGGAACAGTTCAATCAGTGCTGCAGGAAGTTTTCAGAATGGTGAAATGGCTTTACTGGTGAGGTTTGGACTCTATCAAGTGCTTTTTTTTTTTTTTTTTTTTCCTGGAAGCAACATAAGAGGTGACATGGAGAGGAGGAGAAAGTATCATCAGTCACCTGGTTCCTTTCATTCCATGAACAGGGGAAGTGGTCTTTCCCTGCCTATTTTCCAAATTATGCTTTATGTGACTTCATACATAATCTTTTTTAAACTTTAATTAGATATACATAATATGACAAATGTATCGATACACAGTATTACAAAACTTAGAAGTTAAGTAATTTGTGCTGAGTAAGACTGTGTACTTATTAATTTTAGTGTGCTTCCACAATATTAGAAAATTAATTAGCAATCTGTCCCTTGAAAATATTGAGTTAATGCTGCCAGGAAGTATCAACCTTTAAGAAAATGAGAACATATTTGTGAGTATGTAGTGATAATTTAGAACATCTACCAATGAAGCTTCTCAAAGGCTTTACAAGCAGTACCAAATTTAGAATCTCCAAAGCCTTCCAGACTACAGAAATATAATTATATCTGGTTTTAAAACAAATTAAAACAAAGAGATTAATTGACATACCAAGTCCTGAAGAAGTCTCAGGCTGGCATGGGGAAACTCAGGTCTCTTTTTCTTGAACTCCTTCGCCTTGATTCTTGACTGTCTTAAGAGTATGCAATTCCCACATTCACAGCTCTTATCTGCCTGAATAAATTAAATGGCTCCCAATTAGAGACAAAAAAAGATCTAAGAATTTTCTAAATTACCCATCAGTAGTATATAAGAGCTTCCCAGAAAATTAGACTTGTATAACTTATAAGACAAATGAGCTAAACAGTCTTCAGCTCTTTTTCCTACCATGCTCATAAGTAGTTGTATCTTGATTTCAGATTTTATTTTCAGTAATTTCAATCTGTGTGACAAAACAGACATTAGAGGCATAGCAGCACAAAGGAAAAATGCTGATATTGCTACCAATCTTAATCTCACTGGCCCTCACACCTATAGGCAATTGCCATGGCTGTTCCCACTAAAAATAGCTTTAATGATGGTGAATGATTATGTCTGATATGTTATATTTAATATCTTAGCTGATGGCTTACTATGCAAAACCAGGTTCTTAAAAGTTTGCTCAACTTTGGAACTATTGGAAACAGTCCAGATGCATGGGCAATTAAGTATTGTTTAGCAACTGATTTAGGAAACAGAAAAAATAATAAATGAATAAAATACTAGATGCAAAGTAAATATTATTTTGTATAAGTTGTGACCAGTTCTAATTAGGATTAAGATATCTTTTGCAAACTCTCTATGTTTTAGATTTAGGTATCACAGCTTTCAAGAATGCTAATGTATTTTAGCGGCAATTTTTGCATTCATAATTTGTAACAACCTTTATGCACTTACTCAGTAATTCTTGAGAACAATACACTTTGATATTTTGTTTAAAATGCTTTAAACAATTTTGTATTGAATAAATAGCCTCTTACTTGCACCAGATACTCCTGCTTTTCTGCAATTATAGAATCCTAGAATAGAATCAAAAATTGTTTAGGTTGGAAAAGACCTTTACAAGCATCAAGTCCAACCATCAATGTAACACTGCCAAAACCACCACTAAACCATGTCCCTCAGCACCACATCTACCCGTCTTTTAAATACCTCCAGGATGGTGACTCAACCACTTCCCTGGGCAGCCTGTTCCAATGCTTGACAACCCTTTCAGTGAAGACATTTTCCTAATATCTGATCTAAACCTCCTCTGGTGCAACTTGGGGCCATTTCCTCTTGTCCTATCACTTGTTACTTGGGAGAAGAGACTGATCCCCGTCTTTGCTACACCCTTCTTTCAGGTAGTTGTAGAGAGCAATAAGGTCTCCCCTCAGCCTGCTTTTCTCAAGACTGAACAATACTAGTTCCCTCATCCGCTTCTCATCAGACTTGTTCCTCAGACCCCTCACCAGTTTTGTTGCCCTTCTCTGGACATGCTCCAGCACCTCCATGTCTTTCTTGTAGTGAGGGGCCCAAAACTGAACACAGTACTCGAGGTGGGGCCTCACCAGTGTCGAGTGGAGAGGCACAATCCCTTCCCTAGTCCTGCTGGCCACACTGTTTCTGATACAGGCCAGGATGCTGTTGGCCACCTTGGGCACCTGGGCACACGGCTGGCTCTTATTCATCCAGCTGCTGACCACCACCCCCAGGTCCTTTTCTGCTGGACAGCTTTCCAGCCACTTTTCCCCAAGGCTGTAGTGCTGCATGGGGTTGTTGTGACCCAAGTGCAGGACTCTGCACTTGGCCTCTATCCAGTCTGTCCAGATCTTTCTGTAGAACCTTCCTACCCTCAAGCTGATCAACACTCCTGCTCAACTTGGTGTTGTCTGCAAACTTACTGAGGGTGCACTCAATCCCCTCATCCAGATCATTGATAAAGATATTAAACAGAACTGAGTACTGAGTACTGAGCCCTGGGGAACACCACTTGTGACCAGCTGCCAACTGGATTTAACTCCATTCTTCACAACTCTTTGGGCCTGGCCATTCAGCCAGTTTTTTACTCAGCGAAGAGTACATGCATCCAAGCCATGAGTAGCCAGTTTCTCCAGGAGAATGCTGTGGGAAATGGTGTCGAAGGCTTTACTGAAGTCCAGGTAGACAAGATCCACAGCCTTTCCCTCATCTGCTAAGTGGGTCACCTTGTCATAGAAGGAAATCAGGTTAGTCAAGCAGGACCTGCCTTTCATAAACTCATGCTGACTGGGCGTGATCACAATTATGTAAATATTCACAGGAAGATGTGTTTATTCATGCCAGTAAATCCTTAATTCACTGGATTTTGTAAATAAGCCAAGATAATATTGGAACTGCAGAATCTTCAGCTTGTTGTGGGGTGGCAAAGTCCTGACTGGGTGATTGTTTACTGACAGCAGCATGTGTATGGTACAATTTCTTTTTTTTTCCTAAATCATGTTTAATCAGAAAAGTTTGTTTGCTGATAGCTTTGCACTGGAGGAGATGAGCAGTGGGAACTCAATTATTCAAAGGTCTTCAGATCCCTAAGGACTAGAACCTGAATGCAGATGTCAAGATTTGTTGACCCAAATCTTCCATTTCTGGACAAGAACAGGTCAGGAAGGCTTTCTAAAAACAGGTCAAGTTTTCTACATGGGAATTGAAAGATTACATTCCCAGACATACAAACAAAATTTTAACAGAGAAATAATATATTGAACTTTCTTTTAAAGGGGAACAAATCTTTGACTGCATAAAGTAAAGTCATGGCTATGTGTTTTAAGACGTTCGTAGAACTAATTAATTTATACAGATACTATAGACAATATTTCCCAAACTTTTGATACCTGAGGCACATGGTTTTCTATGTTAAAGTTGATGGCATGTGACAGATACCCCTGAGCAGTCCTGACTGTGACCAATACAGCTATGACCAGCTGCTGGACCTGTCATGCATGATATTCTGCTCCCCAGGGTCCCTCGCTCTTGCCAGGCTATTTAGACTGGTTGCAGGGCAGAATGCGCTGCCCATCACACTACATCTGTTGGGAATTTTTACCTTTAGGCATCAGAAAAAACAAGTAGGAAAACAAATTTAAAAACACTGTAACTTGTTATTTTATTCACAAACTCAGAGAGAAATCCTGGCCACGCTGAAAATAACAAGAGCATATCCTTTGATCTCCATTCTTTACAATCTTTGCTACACTTATCGCACGAGCTGATGCCCAGAGATGACAAGCAAGCATAGCATCCAAGCGAAAGAGAAGAGAGAAACCACAGTGTATGAATACACAGCGTGAAGTCCAAGAAGTATTGTTGCTTATCTTCTCCTCCTCTCCCTCCATTGGAAGGAGTGTTTGGAATCTTATTCTGTGTCTGATACTGTTTTGGTGCTTTCCATGTCAGAAACTGGAACAAGTCGTCCTCTCTCCCAGCCAGTTCCCAAAATACTAAGTAATATATTTGGTCTCTTTCTTAATAACATTTTCTAACTCTATGAATATTGAATTCTTACCAAAACACTAATATGGTTCCAAAAGGGGAGTCGACTGAACCTGCCTCAGTGTTGGTTATCACCTGTGGTTAAGGGAATCTTTGAAAAGAAATATGGGTTTGTATTCCTCTGAACAGAATTAAGAACAAGATCCAGTCGTCTCCTTCCTGACCAAGTTCTGTAGCCAGCAAAATATTTTGCGTCATCTTCTTTTCCTCAGAGAAAATTCTCAAATATTCCAATTCCAAGGGAGACTAATTTCTCAAAAACTGATTCAGATTTACCCCGAGAAGCCATTTCAGACCAAGCTGCTTGGAAAGGAGATGTCTAGCTCTGGATCCTGATCAGACTGAGACATGAGCTATGGAAAGAGCTGATCAGCACTCTCAAGACTGAAGAACAGTTTATATTTAGAGAAAGAAACATACACACCAGGGAACATGAAAATATTAGGTCTCTGTAAGAACTAGGGCTACTCTGGCACATGGTCACAATTGAGGAAGGAGCTCGGAGATTGTCAAGTTAACTTTTAGTTAAAAGTATTTAACAACAAATATTTTTAATGTTTTTATTAGTTGAGCTTATTCTGTGGGGTTTTAAACACAACATATTGAACAGACACTGTATGTGACAATGGGCACAAAGTGAAACACCGCAGTTTCTATCTGAACATCAGGAAACACCTTTCTACTGTGAGAGTGACTGAGCACTGGCACAGATTGACCAGAGGTTTTGGAGCCACACACCTTGGAAATATGCAAAAGCCATGTGGACGTCATCCTGGGCAACTGGCTCTAAAGTGGCCCTGCTTGAGCAGGAGGGTTGGACTGGATGACCTCCAGACGTCCTTTCCAACCTCAACCATCCTGTGATTCTGTGACTCACTTACAGAGCTGCCTACTGTAATGCCACAGAACAATGTATCTGTACGCCACGGTTTTGAAATCATAAAAAAGAGGTCAACTAAAATGATCCTCTACTAGAACTCAAACCTGATGGATAGTGGAATAATTTCCATGTGTAATCTTCTGGTATAATTTTTGGAAAAAAAATGGGGAAACAGTCTTCAAATTATTACAGTTTCCATATTGGAAGGGATTCTAGTTTCTATGAACTACAGAGAAACCAATGCCAAGGTACTATGAATTACTTTTAAAGGACAGTTTGCCAAGACGTTCTAACAGTATTAAGAAAATTAATGGGCTGCAGGTTTGTTCAAAAGCAAGAATGGGAACTCCTGTAATGAAATTTGTGGCTAAAATTACTCTATCTTGATTTATCTTTTGTAAGCGCTATTATGAAGTACCATTGTCAAAGTATTGAGAAGGTATGTTTTTTGTGATTCTTAATGAAATTAATACTTCAAGCACAACAAAATAAACACAGTATCATATAACCAAGTATTACCTAGAGCAATTGGCTGATACTGGAAGGACAAATATTACAGTGGGATTATTTTTTTTAAAGATGATCATTAAATGCCATATTACATAGGCTACAAGTAATTTAAGTGAAATCTGTATATTTGAAAATCAGATCATTATTGAATGCTTTTTAACTACTGCTATCTTTTGAAATATAGTAATAATTGCTGCTAAGAAAAAGGGGGTAGCAGGAGAGAAATTCACAGTCCATGGTCCAACTTAGTGTTAAAAACAGATGATGAGGAATTTGTAAGACGGTAATCAGGGCATTCCTGATATCTGCAAATGAAGTATCAGTACAGCATTATAAGCTTATCTGGAAATCTGATTTCCATTGTGGACCACAGTCTGATAAGAACTCACCAGCAGAAACAAGGGCAGAACTGAAGTCTCGTAGCTGCCATTATAGACTCCTAATAGACAACAGACAATTCACAGGATGGTATTCCAAGATAATAGAGCACATTACTACAGGAACCTAAAGGTATAGCACATCTCAAACAATCAGGATTTGCAAAGCACGAAATCATATAATATAGATCCCAAGTAGAACACCAAATGTTTACTTTTTTGTGAAGTTTTAGCACTCCTGTGCAGTTACTACTATACTTAAATGAAAAAACTATATATGTAAAGCAACAACAGCAACAAAAAGGGTCAGTTTAGTTATTTCTTTGGGATTTCGAAGCAAGGTGCATCTTGGATATATCTTAGTGCAAAGGCAGCAATGTGAAATTGTTTCTCAGACTTTTGAAAGATAGCAGTCATGGTTTTGAAGGGACTGTTATACTGAGTGATTGAATGATCAATTCTGACAGCAGAGTAAATCAAAATCATCAGTCAGATATGAAGCAGTGCAACGTCTGTAATTTTTCTTACACAAAATGAGAAAAAATATAGCCCAAGCCTTACAGTTTCTGAAGTTCATAAAAGTTCACTGGGTTTGACATGTCTGGAATTTCGGGTTTCAGTCCTGCCAATGTATTATAATCAAATATACACTATAGGTAGGGTTTTTTTGGGGGGTTGTTTTTTGGTTAGGTTTTTGGTTTTGTTTTTGTTGTTTGGTGTTTTTTTTTAAAAAAGGGGGCAAATTTTCTGACTTGTTATATTAAATGATTTTTGTTACTCTTGTTTGTATTGCTCTGATTAAGTCAAACCATAGTGCTTTACTTCCCTTGGAGCTTGGGAAAATATTACCTGAAGCACAATTTTAATTCACAGATACCCCACCTAGCAGTGTGTAATATTGTCACTGCCCTCACTCATGATATGCAGAATTAAATTGCTGAAGAGAACAATGGATGCAATAGTGAGGCAAGTAAGATTGCTTTCGTCCATGTAAACACTACAGATATTTTGCTGACTACAGCCACCACAGTAAATTACTGTGCGCAAGGATTATAATGATGGTGGTGATTGAGAACATTTTCAATACAGCTCCAAGATTAATATGACATTCACAGAAGCAGAAATCCTGTATCTCTAACAAATATAATGGCCTAGTTGCTAGATATAGTGAAGAACTGTGTATGAAGGGTGAGAGAAAGAAGAAGAGAGCTAAGAGAAATATGCAGCATGCCAAAAATGATCAGGACCTTTAGTTGCCCAGGAACAGCCCTGCAAAGATGATACGAAAACTTTGTATTATATTCATTATCTGAGGATTTATCAAAGAGTGAGTGACTTGCATTTGCTTCAGCAGAAAATCAAATGTCAATTTCCAATGACAGGCAGTCTTCTGGGGTAGCTGCTTAAATAGAAAATAAGAAGAAAGAGTACCCAGTCATTTTAATAACTCTTTCGTTATTTTGCCATTTATGTGGCAATGAAGCTGAAGAAACAATGCCATGGGCCAGTCCTTCCCCCGGTCAACCTGCAACCTATTTCTTAGCCCTACAAAGCAGGCCGTGCAAACTGCTGTAATGAGGGAGTGTAACAAGGCAAGCGCCAGGGCCACAGCCTAAGCTTAAAGGTCCCTTCATTGTGAGTATGCATTTGTACAATACGCTATTGAGCAGTGTTAAACAAAACAACTGCTTCCAGAGTTAAGGTACAGAAGAAATCAAAAGCTGTCTTAGCCTGCGGAGGCATATCCCATCCATTTCCAAGCAGCATTGGCTGTTAATAATGTCTGCTAATAATTTCTAGTGCAAAAGTGTAAGCTACCTTGGGGCTGACTGTGGCAATAAAAGTAAGTGATGACAGAAAATGGAAATAAAGTTAAAAAAATATAGAGAAGGATAGGTAGAAAAGGGAAGAGAAAGAAGAGATCTTGAGAAAAAAAAAAAAAAAACNCCCTGATTTCCCTACTGGGTGCTCTAGGGTAATAATGAACTTAGCAGGAACTTATGAATGTGATAATTACAATTTTTTATTGAGCGATTTAAAAAAAAATAAAAAAAAAAGCTCTTACTCGCTGCTATAACAGGGAGACCTGTTCTGCACTGAGCTAAATATAGACTGCTAAAACTTGTACTTTGGCCCATGAATCCATTAGAAACAGAGTTTGGTACTGTTGGTCTGTTCAGAGAGCACAGGGTAAGGTTTCAGGCTTTTGGAGTGATCACACCACAAATATATACTAGTGTGATAACACAGACACATTCAGTTTACTTGCAAATACTGATGTAGGATGAGTGTTAAAGAAATAAAACCACAAGAACCCCAATTCCTTTGCCTCCCTTCCAAACAATACCATTTTTAAAAAAAATCTTTTTGTTCTCTCTGGACCCAGGATCCCTTCTTTCTGTGATACAAACTGAAGAGAAAAGGTGAATACTTACTAGTAGAAAAAATAAACCAGAATTTAATCTTAGGTACACTTTGGAACTCTTATTCAGCTTTGGGACCAGACTTCAGATTTTAAACACTGGTTTGCTACTGTGTAAAATCCTCTGGACTTTGAAGGAGTTTTGTCTTAGGACTTAGGCCTTCAAAATCTAACATAGTATTTAGACTTGAAGTATAATATAAAACAATTGTGAAAATATTTTTTTCTGTATCATTTAAAGCAATAATATAACTTTTTAATATTATTCTAATGTGAATACATTGTACTATGTGTGGATGGTGAAGGACATAAGGAAACTGAATGGAGAATTTTTTGCCATCTCATTCTGGTTCAGACAATTCTTTGGCAATGAGTTTGCTTCAATGTTTTTTGTCAAGGCACTGACAAAGGGACTTTGAACATAAATTGGTGGCAGTAGTTTAGTTAAATTATACTAAACATATTGATTTATGCTTCTGTCTGAAATCCTTGGAACCTTCTGAACCTTCTTTTGAAAGCTCAGCTGTACAGAATGCATTTGTTGCCAAAGAAAAGTCAAATGTACTTGCCTGGGCACCTAAATGGAGTGCAAAATTAAAGAGATGGTATTTTTGTCTTTTAAAACCAATATAATTTACAGAGAAGCTGAATTTTCCCTACATATGCTTGAAGTCTGGAATGCATGCTCAGAAAATAACATATAGCTACATAGTACAGAATGCGAGTACTATTCAATTTAAAATTAATTTCTCTTGAGTTAGAGTCTACATATAAGCTGACTTCTTAACACCACTGATATTACCTTTGCATAAAGGTTCCTTGAGTGTAGTGATACATAGTGAGATGGACCTCAAATTAATTCCATGCTTAGATTGAGATTGAAGCTGTACTTGGCACAAAATCAAATCAACAATATCATTGCCAGGATTAGTCTTAGAATCATAGAATAGGATCATAGAATAATTTGGGCTGGAAGGGACCTTTAAAGTCCAACCCCACCTGCAATGAGCAGGGACATCTTCAACTAGATCAGGTTGCTCAGAGCCCCATCCAACCTGACCTTGAATGTTTCCAGGGATGGGACATCGACCACCTCCCTGGGAAACCTGTTCCAGTGTTTCACCACCCTCATTGTAAAAAAATTCTTCCTTCTGTCTAGTCTAAATCTACCCTCTTTTAGTTTAAAGCCATTACCCCTTGTCCTATCACAACAGGACCTGCTAAAAAGTTTGTCCCCATCTTTCCTGTAGGCCTCCCTTCAAATACTGAAAGGCGGCAATAAGGTCTCCCCAGAGCCTTCTCTTCTCTAGGCTGAACAAACACAGCTCTCTCATCCTGTCCTCATAGGATAGGTTCTCCAGCCCTCTGATCATTTTTCTGGCCCTCCTCTGGACTCACTCCAACAGGTCTATGCCCTTCTTATGTTGAGGGCTTCAAAGCTAGATGCAATATTCTAGGTGGGGTCTCATGAGAGTAGAGTAGAGGGGCAAAACACCTCCCTTGACCTGGTGGCCATGCTTCTAATGGTGCAGTCCAGGGTATGGTTGGCTTTCTGGGCTCTGAGCACATATTGTCAGCTCTTGTCCAGCTTTTCATCCACCAGTACTCCCAAGTCCTTCTCAGCAGGGCTACTCTCAACCCCTTCATCCCCTAGCCTGTACTGATATCGGGGCTTGTCTCATACAGGACCTTGAGCATGACCTTGTTGAACCTCATGAGATTCACACAGTCCTACTTTTTGAGCCTGTCCAGGTCCCTCTGGATGGTATCCTGTCCCTCAGGCATGTCAACAGCACCACTCAGCTTGGTGTCATCTGCAAACTTGATGAGGGTGCACTCAATGTCATTGTCTTTGTCATTGATGAAGATATTGAACAGTATTAGTCCCAGTACGGACCCCTGAGGGACACCACTTGTCACTGATTTCCATCTGAACATCAAGCTGTTGACCACTACCATTTGGATATGACCATCTTCTGGCCCCCTGAGGTCACCTCCATATGGTAAGGCCTGACCGTCTTAATTCCTTTGGCTTCCACAGTGCCTCTGTCCATTCGGGAAGCATGGCAGCTTTGTTCAAGCAATGAAGAGGAATGGGAAGAGGCCTCATCCTTCTCCAACCTCCTGAGCAAGGGGTCATCCTCCCTCTCACACCTCAGATGTGTTCATATCCACGTTAAAATCAATGAAGGCCCCACATTGGTAGCTGTGCTGCAGCATATGGACAAGGTTTTTTCTTCCAAAACTCCAGTATCACCTTGTCCAAGATTTAACAGTATTGTAATAATAGTAATACTGTAATGTTTTGGGGTTACCAGCATGATGAAAGATTGAAATTCTATTGCCCATCACCAATCTGTTAACTTACCTGGGCATATATGGAACTTTTTAAGAAGCACAAAAAGAATTTGGGCATTTCATTCCTGTGTAAGTCTATATGTAATTTCCATCTAGACCCATTGTAACTGGTCACTAAAATAAGACCCCTCAGTAAATAAAATCACTGGTACATAATTTCTCATCTTCCTTTGTTTCATCAGTTTTGCACAGTTTGTTTTTGTAATTGCATTTTGGTGCCTGAATTCCATATTGCCTTTGTTCTCTCTCCTCACAGCACTTTATATGGTTAACTTCAGATGCTTATTTTTCTATACATACATTTTTATTTGCATGCCTCTCTGATTTAAAGACTAGCCTAAGCAATCCAGTCAAAATACCACTGAAAATGTTCCTATTTATTCCACTGGCACCTCAGAGAGAACTCAGTAGTAAAACTAAGAATTTTTTTTTTAGGGGAGGCATTGTACCATATCATTTTGCATCAATATACTAATGCTTCCTATACGGACTTCTTATTCACTGTGATGTGTAACATAATGTAACAATCTTTGACTTTCTTGAACCATATAGGTTATTTATTCTACATAAAAATAGTGGGGTTTTTTTATGATATCAAGAGATATTTTTAAATATATTGCCTTTTTTAAATTAGTCTTAACAATTCATTTAGTTAGATAAAAAACAGTAAAGTGTTGTCTGGAATGCAAAGTACAGACAGAGGATTTGTAATATTTCTGTTTTGGTTTTGCAACTGCCTCATTTTGCTGCCTTGGAATCAATATTTAACCTTTCCATCACTTAACAGTATCATTTGTATAACAAAGATAATATTCATCAAGCTAGAGACAGAAGCATTAAAAGCTACTTAAGTGCCTGCTCTAAGGACTTGTTAAATGAATGGATATGTTTCTATCTATTTTAATGACTTTTAGATCAAGCTGTTGATTCAGAGGATTACATTTTCATTAAATTTAAAAAGAAAAAAAAAATCAATAAATGGAAAGCTTTTGTTTGATGCACAGTTCCTCATAGCATTTGTATTCTAAACAATGCAGCATTGTGGTAATGCCTGACAGCTAGGTGATACTGCTTAGAAACAGGAATCCACCCACTACACTTTCTTCTTTTAGTTTGGGAGCTGAAAATGTTATCTACAGAACAAATGGATAAATAATTATAAAATCTGAGTGTTCTTTTTAAATGTAAGATGTATAGTAACTTTGGTGGGTGTCTACATGCTAAAAAGAAAATGTCAGTGTCATTATGCCTTTTAATTTCAACAACTATTAAAAAGAAAACCTCTAAGTTCTCAACTAGTTACAGTTTTTGCTTCAGTGATCAGTTGCACATGCAGACAAATACTAGAAATGAAAATGCATCGAAATAAAAACTGTGCAGTTCAACACGTGTTCGGTAAGTCAGTGTTTAGTTTCAACTATCCGGGTGTCATAAGGGACACTAAAAAAGTTCAAACAATCAATATATTGGATAATGAAAATAATTTTCAATGTGATATTCAGTGTTATGCCTCAGGACATGACTCCACTTAGAATATGACTGTGTTTCATATATCAGAGGGTAAAGCAGGTGAGACTGGGAAATGAATGGTCATTAATTTTAGAATACATATTTCTTCTATATTTGCTGAATTAATGTGGTTGAAATAAGTCACAGTCTTGTGGGAAAGGGGTTAAAAATGAGTCCAAAGAGGCAGCAGGTATCAGGCTGAGGCCTTGACTGAACTTTGAAATCAAAGCAGA
The DNA here is from genome assembly GCA_008711295.1 of Anarhynchus alexandrinus. NCBI lineage: Eukaryota > Metazoa > Chordata > Aves > Charadriiformes > Charadriidae > Anarhynchus > Anarhynchus alexandrinus. The sequence continues at coordinate 594,026 of VUYV01000263.1, forward strand.
TCAGACTAAATGATGCCTAAAAGTCTTTTGGCTTATTAGTTATTTTACAACTTTCACACCCATTCCTCTTTCCAAATAACAACTAATTTCGGTTTTGATCAAGCTGTAGGAAACAAAAAAAGTTGAAGTCCCAACCAACACTTCACCTTTATAGCTGAAAAAAACCCCAACAAACAACATATTAACACTATTTTCTTATTAAAGTTTTTCTTAAAGGCATCTTATTTAAATTTCCTTAAGTAATCGACTGTTATAAAATCACTGTTTTGATGCAGATAGTGGAAGCAAATTGCTCTGATTTATAAGCTGCCTGCTCAGCTATTATTGATTCTGTGTACTGAGGAACTGTGATCAACAACGGCTCTTAACAGAAAAAGGCCTTTGTGAAAAGACATTTCCAGCAGGAAAAATTAATATCTTGTTAAGCTCTCAGACATTTCACCATTTGGTAATGAGTCACTGAAGCATCTGGCATGAATTTAAGCACCTTTGGACCATTTATGCACTGATAATGTTGATACTTCTTTCTTTGTGGAAAAGAAGATGTGAATACATTCATTACTGCCCATGATGAGGAAAGGGGAATGGAGATATCAGAAGTAAATGAAAGAAATAAAAATTAAAAAAAAAGCAACCCACAAGCTACAGGCAAGATGAATGCAAGTGCTATATTCATTTTTGGGAACGCAGCATCTGATAGTTTTGTCAAGGTGATGATGCATCATTTTTCAAAGAGGATGAAGTTGAGGCAGACAACAGATGACTGAAGGAATTACTATAGTAAGACATTCTCCCCTAATTGTTAGTGTCCAAACTACATTGTTATTACAATAATGGCTCAGAGGCAAAGTTGAACGCAGTGTTTGTGCTTAGCATATCTAAAGCACAAGGAGCAATCTCACAATTACAGAAAAGCTACCTTGATTTAAGAAGGAAGTTAAGTTCTCAGTTGAATTTCACAAGCTACAAGTAACATGAGCATTCAGGAAGACATGATCATCAGAATTACTGACAAAGCAACATTTTTGCCTTCAATTCCCCTCACTCTCACAAGATCGCTCACCCCTTCTCCAAAACAAATAAATTACCATCATCTGCACATATGAAGGAAAGTATGTATTTATTAAAGATGAAAATCAGTTATAAACAAGGAAAAAATCCATAAAAAAGTAAACCCAGGAAAGTCGTCAATAAATAATTGTGAATCCCACCAATTATTACCTGCTTTCCTATGATTTTAGGTGTTGAATCTTTTTTTGCCAACCAGAAAAACACTGGAGTGATAATCAAGGTATTTTAATCACCTTGGAAATAATTAAATAAGAATAGCAGGTAGAATCTGGCACGTATCAGACCAATGTAATTGTCCTCTAGAACAGTAGCAGGCCTTGCAGATAGGGAGAAGCAGTAGGTGTTCCATCTTGAGTTCGTTAAAGCTCGTAAAATAGGAAGAAAAACAACATGAATAAAAATGCTACAGGTTGGATGCAAAACTAGATAGATAGCCATGCCTGCAGAACAGTTATCTGTAATTCATTGGCAAATAAGGGATAACATATCAAGTTATACTGCACAGGGACCTGTCTTGGGATAATGGAAAAATCTTGTTGGCTTTTATTATTTTCTTATTACAGTTTCAACAACATTAATCTGGAGGAGACTATGAATATACTGGAGGACAATATTGAAGTCTAAATTTATTATGTTAAAAAGTTGGAGAAATGGCCTGATATCTATGAAATTCTGTACATAAAAAGAATGCAGTTTACTTTATTTGAGCAGTTAATTAAACACAAAGTGAAGAGTGACCAGTTAGGCAGCAGACCAAGATTGAGGTTGTAATGGATCACAGGCTGCACGTGTCAACAGCGCAGTCTTGTTAAGTCAAACATTACACTACCACATAAATCAGGAGAACAACCTTTAGAGTATTTCTCCCACTTTGCAACTCACCCTCTTCTCCTTGAACAGGACATCTTCCAATTGGCTACTGTACCTTCTGCTCAGTAGAGTTCAGAGAAGAGCAACAAAAGAGCAGAAATCCAGGAAATAATGTTAGAGAGTGGGAGTAAATCTTGAAAAAAGAGAGAGACTGAAGAGGAACAGAACAATTTTCACTGATATAAAAGGGATGTAAAGAAGAAAAGAATAATGTCCTTTCCATCTGCTGTGGCTAGGTCTTACTTGTCAAACATATATTTAATTAAAATTATCCCCTTATACATGCTATATAAAGAAAACACAAAAATATTCAAAGCAATGTTAAAATATTAACATTAAAAAACCTCCTCGGGTATGAGGTTTTGAAATGGTCAAAACAACCAGTGAATAGACCAGAAGCCAAACTGACCCACGTCAACTGCCCGTTACTAGGAACAACACCATTCTGTTACACGAAGGTATTACTGAGACAAGGTTTCCCCAAATCGAACACAGACTCTCAAATTCAAAAGGCTGCTTTTTCATTCTTTTACTTCTTTCCTTTTGGCACCACAGCACATCTCCAGAAGCGAGAAAGCAGTGAGGCAGCAGTGACTCCTAGTCTGTTTTCTACAGAGTATTTTTGTCTCTCGCTCCAAGGGAATGAGCACTGCTCAGAATGTGAATCTGTTGAACATAAAAAAGTCATCTATCAAATCTTTCACTGTAGAAATAGAGAAGTATTTTGTATGCTGCTTTTATATTCCAACGTGGAAGAAGCATGCACTGTTTAAAAACAAAAGAAAAATTAATGCTGCTGGAAGTTCGTTGTTGGAATTGAGAGCACTAGGTGGGAAACATTAGCTCAAGAGTGCTTCTGTGCTAAGTCCAACCTCCCAGGAAGATCCTAAGTACATGGCTGTGGTTAGCAGTAAATTCTTCAGAAGGGAATAAATATTTTAGTGAAAGAAAGACAAAAGATGACACTATAAGCTGGGTAAACTTGGCACTGGCATTACTGAGTGTTCTACAGGCCAGTTCTGTGACTCCAAGTTCTTATGGGACATTCCACCTCAGAAATAACTTCAAAGGTGTTGAATCATACATATTTTAGTCACTTACATACTGAATTATGCTAACAAAATCAGCATAGCAAGCCAATTACTTTTTAGATTAAGCAGACTCAAAGAATTAAACTAGGATGAGTAAGTCAATTTTAGAAGGGGCTTTTACGGTGTCAAAGAAAAATAGCACCTCATTCATCAAATCTACCCTCTAGAAAACAAATTGGAATATGCAATTTTGTGCATTCCTTTTTCACAAAAAAAAAAAAAAAGCCTCCAGTGTCTCCCTCTTCCCTTTGTGTTTTAGGAGGGAATATAGCTCTCTGTTAACGCTGCAGGAGAGACCATGCAAGTTCTGGCAGCTGCTACGTCTCGTCATACTGAGAAAAATACAGGATCATTGTACTCAAGAGCTTAAATTATTGCTGGAATTGGCAACTTTGATCAACTGGCAAGTAGCCATGGAGAACATAACCTATCAAAAGCCTACTGCTATCCCTGAGGTTTTTATAGCCCATATAAACACATTTAGTTGCATTAAAAATTAAGGAATCAGAATATTCAGTTATTTCTTTTGATGGATGAAAAAAATTAAATCTACTAAGAGGAACTATAATGAATGGCTTGTATAATAACTAAGTAAACTTAATGTCACTGTTATAGTAAGTTTGTGATCTAAATATTAAAGTTATGTCTTAATAGAACAGTACATATTGGCTTCTGTTCCTATTTAAAAAAAAAAATAGATCAGGCTTTAAGTAGCATGTTAAATTACAGCCTGAGAAATGTTCATATTGAAGCACTTAATCTTTCAGAGAAATCCTCAGCCATCTGTCTGCCTGAGGTTCAGAGTGCTGGCTGAAAAGAAATAGAGAATACACCTCATATTAATTTACGCTTCTCATTTGCTGCCAGATTGTCTCATAACACTAAAGGTTTGCAACAAACACTAACAGAGAACCCAAATGCTTATGTTTGCTTTAGTACCATGGAAAACAGGCGCCTAAACAGGAAAACAGTGTAATTCCCACTAAAGACAAAACCAAACCACCATGTCTGTGTTAGAATCAAAACAGTTGTTCTCTCAACACACAGTTTNTTCTGTTCCTATTTAAAAAAAAAATAGATCAGGCTTTAAGTAGCATGTTAAATTACAGCCTGAGAAATGTTCATATTGAAGCACTTAATCTTTCAGAGAAATCCTCAGCCATCTGTCTGCCTGAGGTTCAGAGTGCTGGCTGAAAAGAAATAGAGAATACACCTCATATTAATTTACGCTTCTCATTTGCTGCCAGATTGTCTCATAACACTAAAGGTTTGCAACAAACACTAACAGAGAACCCAAATGCTTATGTTTGCTTTAGTACCATGGAAAACAGGCGCCTAAACAGGAAAACAGTGTAATTCCCACTAAAGACAAAACCAAACCACCATGTCTGTGTTAGAATCAAAACAATTGTTCTCTCAACACACAGTTTTTTATGCAGTGCACCCTTTTCTCCACAATCACTTATCTATTTCTTGAAGAATACAACAAAGTACTAAGTGAAATACCTGATACCAAACTTAGTGTCATTGCTACCTTCACCTGTACCCGGAGAAACAGAAAACATGACACATCCTTTTCATACACCAGTGCCACAGTTTCTTTAGCTCTGGCTCCTGTAGAATTTCAGGCTTTACGTTCTTCTCCTTTGAAGTTGAAGCCACATAGTTCACCGGAGCACTATATGAGAAAGCCTAGATTCACCTCAAAATAAACAGGTAAATCTAAGAGATACAGCATTGTACATGGGCCCAGGCTATCTCGTATATTCCACTTCAGATTATATATGCCCCAATTTCACTCAAACATTTGTGAAATACTTTTTGTTGCACTGAAAAAATGTTCAGCCTTATAAATAAAAAATTGCAGCCTGTTAAATTTAAAATATGCTTGCAAATAAGTTTGAGGCACCCACAGTTCAAGTATTAATCCCATCAACACCTAAATCAATAAAAAAAGGAGCTAAAAAGAAAAAAATATATAAATTTATAGGTAGGAGGAAATGCTAGGTGTTCTTTTACTGCTTTATTTAATATTTCTATTCTAAGTGCATTAATGGCCCAAAGACATTTTAATGACAGAGGGGATTTCCAGAAGTGCCTAACTGCACTAGACCCCAAGTCTGATTTCTCACTTACAGAAACCACCTGCCAGACTTTGCAAGTCTGACCCTTAAACACAGTAAAATAATGTCCCCTACTCTGAGGATGTTACTTCTGGAAGGCTGAAGGAAAGAGGAGCAAACATTAAGTTTATCCATGATTTGGGCAGGATTATCTGTAAAGCTGATTGGTAGTCAGAAGCTTAACAATTAAAAGATGGCAGTGTTCTGTACAGTTCATTGGGAGCAGAAGTTTTAAGAAGGGTTTTCAGCATAGATAATTTGATAGATTTGCCGATCTGAACAGATTTTTTTCAAAGTGTGTGACAGTCAGATCTTCCTGACAAGGTATATAAATAAATGGTCTATTTTATAAAGCTTGACGTGGTTAGTAAGAAGGAGCTAAAAGAACTGCATCAGGGCTCCTGCAAAGAGACATTTCAAATTTTTCAGATTTAAAATCTTACCATCAGCCAGTTCCTTCCTAGCACTAAGAATTTCTGTCAGCCATTCCTTACAATAACTTCCAGGTAAAGTAACATGAATACCTTAGAAGACATTTAAAAAAAAATTAAAAAACACTTGTGATGATAATTTATTCCCTTTTCTTTGATAAAGAAAATTATAGTAAACTTAAACTTCCATGATCTTGTAGTATTCTTATTATGAAAATTGTGTTGGGATGGATTGGAACATCTTCTTTAACCAGGTATGAGGCAAGATGAAAGGTGAAGATCTTTTTTGATAATTCGTGGTATTTATTGCCTTAAATAAAATCTTCCTTCTTTGTTTTTTTAAAAAAAACACACTATCAATGATGTTCCATGCAAACTTATTTTGTCATACTATTAATATAGTATTCTACTCATTAGAAACAAATATATTTAAGAAATGGGAAGGATTAGTATGGTCATCTAGTTTGTTTTTCTGTGCTGCACAAACTAACAAAACTTCTTGATTTCTAAACAGAACTCAGCAGCATCTACTTAGCGTGCAGCAAATGTTTTAGAGGACAAATATTCTTACCTGAAGATAACGATAACCTATGATAGTGATCTCTAGTTGTTTAATTGTTCTGATATTTAAAAGGTAAATGTTTAAATGATATTGAAATGAAAGGTAGAAATTCTCAGATGGCTTAGGAATTAGCTATGACCTTTATGTTCAGCTGCCAATTCAAGTCACTATCGACCTGAGCTGAATCTGAAATTCCTCACTCTGGTGGCTAAATGAAGGTTTCTGTGACATTAATAAATGTTTTTACCTATTTCTTCACAGAATGGGATCTTAATTTTGTTTTGTTTTGTTTCCATGCTACTATGACTGACATCTTTTTGTGAATAAGACAGTCTCAGAGAATAAACTCCGTAGTTCCACACTGTTTCTCTCAACTCAAAGCAATGCTGAGCTACCAACTGATACATAAAAAGTCGCGCTATCATCAACAGGCAATATTTGTTCTCTCCACATAGCTTCATTTTGAAAAGAATAAAATATACTTCATTATTCTTTTAGTGCTTCATTTAAACTGGAAAACAATTTTTATCAGACCTGAAAGAAAACTCCAAAGATTTATTAACTATAATCATTATCTTTCATAGACTTTGGATCCTGGATTGTTTGTATAAGACTTTACATCCAAGTAAAAATGCTGTGAAGTAATAATCAGGAATAAAAATGTTCCTATGCGAATGCCTTTGTTCCCAGAAAAGAGTAATTTCTGAGAGGAAAGAGAATACTCAAGGTTATGTTGAAGGCTGAAGTGAAATAATACAATTTGAGTTACATTTTACAATGCTGGAATAACAATTATTTTTATATTGTTTAGTCAAAGAGGGCTCAATAATAAAATATTTTAAAAAGATAAAGCTAAAATAAGTATTTGTTATACTGCATTTAATATGAAGTTCACAAAGTGTTACAAACTGTCTTCAAAAGTCCCCGGCTGTTGATTGTACCCAAATAGTACTTCAAGCATATACAACAGTAAGAAGAATCATACTGAAATTTACACAGTCAACATAGAAGTTACACTGAAAATTCAGCAAAGCTGAGTCAGCCCTAAATTCTCCTTTAAAGTCACATAAAAAAACCTAAAAACCAAACATAGAAAAATGTGGATGTGGAATGTGTGCTAGAACATTGTGACTTCAGCCTACAATGACATATTTGATTTTGCTAAACAAAACAGTTTGACAATGACACCTCATGTTAGGTCTTCTAGGCAGATAAACCCATGACTGTATCATTGGGTTGGTGATTCTGAGTAAATGTGAGCTGGCAGCAAGAATAAAACTATTCTGAAGTAGTCACTTGACATTAATAAAATAAAATAAAATAAAATACAAAAAAATAATAATTTAAAAAAATAGAACTGCTATTTTAGGTCTAAAATCAGGGAACTGAGGCCAGGATTCTTCAGACCAAATTCAGCAACACACAGCATAAACATCTCCCTATCAGTTAGTTGTTTAAGCTCTCTTTACAGTCAGTGGAGAGCATAAATCTTCCTAGAACATGATTAGTCTCATCTCCTGAAGTAGCCATCTAAAATAGGTGAGGTGAATCATGCCCTAGACATTTGTTTTTCTTAACCAATTCTAAAGGGCATCTAGGCAACCAGCTCAGAAGTAGCCAGATGACATAAAAGTGTGGGCTGTGTCTCTTTCAGCGAGGATGTCCTGTAAAATGGAAGAATCTTTCTGATCCATGAAGGTTAAAGCAGAACATCAGCATCTGATATTGTTAAAAAGAGAAACACTGCCTATAAAATAGTTGAGGAGCCAAAAAAAATTGATCACTATTCTGGTCTTGACCTATGTTTGGAAATAATACTGGAAATAATAGTAATATTAATTTATTTTTCCAACCCCATCGTAATGCTCTCCATAAATAACGTCTTTAAAGAATATAATTGCTAAATGTGTAACCCCAATATGCACCTACAGTTCTGAGATGTGACATACCCACTGCAGCAGTGGTATGACTTACAGGTTGACTATTATGAGTTTAAATCCTTTTCAAAAGACTGTGATTGTAAGCATATTGCTTTTGGTTTTTGGTATTCACGCCCTAATGGTTTTGTGTGAAATGTTGTTAAAAGCATTGAAAGGACATTTCAAAAAAGCTGAAGAGTCAGATCTCTACTTGGCACTATTACATTATAGATCAGCATTCTGAAAACTGGCATAGAAATTGCTGAAATATTGCTTGATTAAAATCTTAGAAGCAGTTTACCTGATTACATAGAAGTTAATCGTAAAAGTATTTTGTTGTAAAATCATATTAGAAAAACATAAAAACATCTAATCAAGTGTACTATGGAAGGATTCGTCAGAGCTAAACTGCAGCAATCAAACGTATAAGATATCAGTGGCTAAAAAGACTGCACATGTAAATTTATTCCTGACCCTGTGGAGATGATATCAAATCAGGACAGCTATACAGATGAAACATAAGGAGATTCCAGCTTTATACACAAGCAAGGAAAGAAAGAAAGAAAGAAACAAACACCAAAAGCTGGAATCTACATCATCATTAAAACCTAAAATAACACAGGTTGTGGAGGAACCAATAGGTCTGACAGCACAATGGGCAAAACAATTCAAGAGAAAGACTAAAATGCATGGGATGCCTCTAAGATCCCCAAAACAAAGATTAAGTCAGAGACTGTGAGAAAGATCTTGATGCATTTTGTATCTTTCCTAGAGAGTAAAAATAGTGTTGATAATGCAAAGATAACACCCTCTAGGAAGTTTGAATTGAAATAACACTCACTAAACCATCCACACAGTGGTAACGGGACCACTCATTACTCCTAGCCTAGGAAAGATGTACAAACACTTTTTTTCCACTCTGGCCCGGATTTACACATTTATAAAATGTCCCCAAATCATAGTTCAAATATGACATTGAAAGAAATTCTGATGTCACTCCCGTCAAGTTTGATGTTCCCAGGGAAATTACATCTATCACATTTAATAAGTATAGAAAAGTAATTACCTTGTTAAAGAAAGATCACAGAATTACACAGTAATTTAAGTTGGAATGGGCCTTTTGAGGTCACCTGTACCAGTTCCAAATCAAAGCACAGCTAACTTCAAAGTCAGAGGATGCTCAGGGCTTTGTTCAGGTACATTTTAAGTACCTCCATGGATGGAATTTCCAAAATCTTTTTAGAGAAACTGTTCCAATTTCCGACCACCCTTATTACAAAGAATTCATCTTCTAATTTTATGGTACACATATCTGCTGTAACCTGTGAATGTTGCCTCTTGCCCTTTTCACGTGTGCCTTGAAGAACAGAGTTCTTCCTACAACCACCAACTTTTAAGACACCAAAGACAGCAATTAGATCCCTGTTCCCACCACCAGCTCTCCATCCCACTTCCTTCTCGAGGCTGAATAAATCCAGCTCTCTCCGCCTCTGCTCCCTCACCCTGTGCTCCAAGCCAGTGGCAACGCTGATGGCCTTCTGCCAGACTTGCTTAAGTCTTCCTTGTAGTAAGAAGCCCAAAACAAGACATAATACTATAGCTGTGATCTCACAAGTACCAAACTAGAAAGCAATGGTCACTTCCCTCAAACTGATGGCTCTAACCTTAGTAAAGCAGCCCCGTAACAAGTTAGTCTAAACAAAGTACTTATTATCAAACTTTGAATGCTTTTTTCTCAATTTCCTGAGTATATCCATATTCTTAATTTTTCCATTCCTTAAATCTGCCCCAAAAGCTTGCATGTTCTAGAGGTCAAATATTCAGGCCTTAACGTCATCAGATCATTATTTTTGGGAATATATTCACTTAAATGATGTCACAAAGTTGTTTAACTTGTTCTGTAACATCATATGTCAGTTTCTTAGCTCCCAATTACCTCTCTGATTTTTGTTTGAGTTCTTCATCTACCTTGGAATGACCATCNTAACTTGTTCTGTAACGTCATATGTCAGTTTCTTAGCTCCCAATTACCTCTCTGATTTTTGTTTGAGTTCTTCATCTACCTTGGAATGACCATCTACATAGTAACTCCTGATACTGTACTGTTATTCCTGCTATCTTGTCATATATGTCTTTGAACAATGAATTAACTTATTTTGGGGACAGCTGACCCAAGTATTTTATTTTCTCTTTCCCTTTCTTCCTATATAAAAGTTACAGTTCTCTTTTTATTCTCTTTTTGTTTATGTACCTGTGGTGGTGCAAACCTCCCCACCTTCTCCTTTAGGCACTCAGTGCTTGGCATGATTTCCTCCACACCTGGACCACAGAATAGTACAATGGACCAGAATATAACATAATGGTCCAACATGAAAGAAAGAAAAGGTGGAGAGCAACAGACCAGAACACTATGACAACCCCTTAGTGTGCTTGGCTCCCATGACTCCTCCTGTTTGAAAATAATAACTATAATCAATCACTCCTGACAATATATGGATTGTGGCCACAGAGCGGGGCATAGCAGGACCCCAAGATCCAGCAAGTTCTGGGCTTGCGTAACTCATGGAAAGTACCAGAGTATTCCATTGTCCAAGCTGGGCTGGAGTGGAAAAGTACCTGATGAAAATCAATTATCTCGGATCCTATAAGTAGTGATTCTAGTAAAGACCCTTTGAGTTCTTCTGGATCACAGCAGCTGTGGACAATATCTCCCCCGAGTTGGGACACCGCTCAGGCTGGCACCTTGGGGGTTAGAAGGCCAGGGCGAGTCAACTGCTCTCGAGTCTCAATTACTGTGGGTCGAGGAACGCCGATGCATTGTGAGTAATTACTCTAAACTTGGGAAAAGGGGAATTTTTAACTATAGGCTAGTCTCTCTTCTCTATGTTTCTGTTACACACATAAGCCTTATGGATGTGGGTGTTCATCCATTTGTCCATGTACGTGTAAGAGTCAAAAGGGATTGGCTTGTTAGAGTCGCCTGCTACTAAGGGATCTTTGATATGAGCAGTTAGAGAGACGTGTGTGTGTGTGTGTGTGACCCCTCAAGTGCTGTGTGTTTGTATGGTTGTGCTCATACGCACACGTATTGATTTGGGATACCTTATAGTAAGTGTTAGTGTGAATCTTGTTATTTTTGAATCTGTAATTAAGTCGCTGTTCCATTATTTTGGTAAGTCACTTTGTAAATCTTTAAATTGGTTAATGGTTAAGTGCTGCGAAAATTCAACTTCTTGATCTACCTTAAATCGTTAATAAATTTTGAATCACTGTTAGATCATAACTGTGTCAAATATTTTCATCTGTGACAGTACCTAGATATTTTTTTTCCACTCTCCCTTGAAAAGCCAAAATTAACATGTTTTTTTAACAAGTTTTACTTTATCCCTACAGTGGTGGCAAAACCTTGTTATTGAGCATTCCTACATTCCACAGATAATCTTTTTGATTTCCTGATGTCTCTCAGGGTGTAGCTATTTACATGACTTGCTTGGGAGTGTTTTTTCAATTTTTTTTTCCCTCTTTTATTTAGAATACAGATCTTATGTAGATTTATCTGCTTAAATTTCAATTCAAAGCCTTCTCCACACTGAAACCTCCAACTTCTAAATTGGGGTGACTTCATAAGGATTTCACATACATCATCAGAATTTTCTCTTTTTAAACTGTGACACATAAAGATCTCCTTTTCTAGATTGTGTTAACCAACAATCCATGTTCTTCTGCCACAATCTAAAGGCTAAAAATTTATTTTGATATCAGACTTGTTGCTTTTTTATTCAAGCTATGCAGGAAATGGCTTTGTTCTGGTATATCACTGGCCAAAATACCAGTGTGGCATGGCCATGCAGCAGCTAGAAATTCAAAATGGTGTCACTGATAAGCAAGTGAAGTACGCAATACAAAGTATCATGATAATTAATAATACGGTCACAGTATCCACTTCATGTAATTAATCATTATTTTGGAAAATTAAAAATCAATCTAAACCAGTATCTTAATCCATCCTGCTGAGCATTTAATTCTATTAACAAACACCAGCAACTGTCACACACCAAAAATTTCCTTTCTCTGATACAAGGATTTTAATCAGTTAACTTAGAGATTTATTTATACCTAAGTCCCAATATATTTTATTTAAAATCAAATTGAATAATTGGAAAAACCTTATAAAAGTCAATTTCTGACTATTTCTGACAACCAGATCTCACAAGGTATCTTTATATTTTAGCAGAATCAGATCTAAACCAATACTGGCTCAGGTTGGTTAATGACTGTTTAGTAAGAAATGATAGCGATTACAACCAGTAATATCTTTGCCTTACAGCATTAGCAGCCTTTCATTTCAATCTGTATCTCAGATTTTACAATCCCATTATTACAGAATTTCTGGGATGATTTGTTTCTATCATTCCATTAGAGAAACCATATTACTATCCAGATCTCAGTCTGACCCTGGGAGGTCTATTATAAATTTCTGAGCACAAACTTGGTACAATTTCTTATACCTATCCTTTCTCAAAGTAATTTTACCCAAAGACAATTTTTTTAATTCTGAAAGGCACAGAGACCCTACTAGCTCCAAGAATGGGGCATTTTCCATCACAGTCGTGTTCACTCAGCTGAGTAAAACAGTTCTAAAACGTAGGTGTTCTTTCTTTGTGTACAAAGACTACTTTTTTATTTTACTGGTACTGGAAATTGTCAAGAAGTTAAGACTAAAGAGATGAAACTGGGGAGATTACTCATATGGTGCATTTTCCTATGTACTGCACATATTCCATCTACCTAAATCTACCCTCTGTTTCGAATCGATAAAGAATGAACTATATTACCTGTGGTTTGGTTTGTTTCTTTTCTTTTTTTTTTCGTGTGGTATGTTTTCATAAAATAGGGGAAATGGCAGAGAGTGAGATTATGGGAACATACATTTTGTAGCTTTAGAGTCACTTTGGCGTGAAGTAACTCTTACTCTCTGTTGAGAGACTTGCACATTATACTAGTGCACATACTAAGGAATGAATATGCAAGTTAGAAGCAAAACTTGGATACAAGATCTAAAAAAAAAGCCTAGCAGTATGGTGACATTTATTTTTTTTTAGCTGCCTGGGGTAGAATGCACCTTGCATATTTTAACAGATACTTATGATCTCAGGATTAGTTCCAAGTAATAAGTGACATCAAAGACTTTATCATCACTTAAAGGAAGTCATACATCTGGATAATATCTCCTGAGGCCTTGTAAGTCTGCCACTAAAAGAAAGTACTATGCAGATCAGGGCCCTGTTCATTAATGGGGCTTTACATTATATTTTTATTTATTCCAACATAGGAGAAAGTGAGAAAAAAATGCAGATTATTTTAAATAGAGCTGGGGAGGCATGTCCATGCCACATCTCAGGGGGCAAAGGTACAACAGCTAATAGTAGCCATCTAAAGGCTTACCAAATCAGTGTTAGTGTTTTGTTTTTTTTTTAAATAGGAGCTTCCCACTGTCCACCTCACATTCAAACCATCTACTCTACACAAGCCACCTGACCCACCACACCAGCCCTCAGAAACTGCCCTGCCTTTACTTCTCTTTTGTATTTTTACGGATTTTTCATTTTTTTTTAAAGTATGTTGAAGGTGCAAGTACTGGGAAAAACAAGACACTCTACAGTAGGAACAGAAGGACAGAAAAAACCTATATCACCTGCGTGATGTTCTCTATGCAAGGACAAGAAACATCTAATTTTATAATCTGTAAAGGAGCAACTGGAGGCAACACCAAATACTCCTATAAAAAGAAGGGCTATGGCTGCTGCTGCTGTAGCGCTGAGTTCCAGTCTCACACCCTCTAGATTAACGCTCATCATGGAAGTAACCACTGCAGGAGCCACATGGTTCTCTGTGTATGGGATTACTGGCAGAGGGGATGGTCAATTAATCTGTGGTTTTAAGGTATGCCTCTTCAGAGCCTGAGCGGATATAATGGGATAGGGTAGAGGCAGGCTCTTTACTTAAAAAAAAACCCGCCAAATAATCATAGAGTTGTCTTTGGAGATAATCTTGTTCAACCCCTTCAAAGGAGGGGTTCTACGTTAAAGCAGGTTTCTCAGGGACATGCACCTGGCTAACTTCTGAATATCAACAATGGTGGAGATCCCTCGTTAGGAATACTGCTCCAAAATTTGACTTTTTCCATTGTAAAGAGTCTTTCCTTTCTAATTCTAAGCAGAATTTCCCTTGTTTCACCTTGTACCCTTTGTTCCTCATCAATTTGTGGTGTACCTTTGAGAAGAGTTTGGTGACCCCCCAGCAGGTATCTTAAACAGCAATAAGAATCCTTTTTGGCCTTCTCAGACAAAGTGTGAACCAACCAATCTTTCTTACTTGTCATTTTGTTCCATTTGTGGCTAAAATAATATTTTTTTTTCTCAGATCCATCAGCTGTGAAATCTCAGATGAGACCGTGTGCTTCAGTCCATCAAAAGCAACTAAAAGACAGACATGTTCCCCCATTTTTATCACTCATGGTTCTTATTACTCTATGTTGCTTATTACTTACTGATGTTTACGGCCAGTCATTGCAAGGTGCCTTGCAAAGACGGTTCCTCTCAGAGTTCAGTTTGACATCTGTAGCATAGTCTGATCCTCAGGTGATTAGCAGCATCAGGACACGGCTATTCTTCCTTACAATAGATGTCGATCCAACCTTAGAAAGTGTTCCTTGACTGACAGCAGGTTTGAGCCATCTTTTCCCTCTGCGATGTTCATAATGCCAATACCCCTTTCTAAGCACGACAGTTTAATCATGTAGATCTCATTCCACGCAAAGGAGATTGTCACAACTCCATAGAGATAACCAAGTACTTTATTTCTACTACTAAACATATATGGAAGGGAACTGAATGCTATGTGATGCATGTCTCAATATTCACTTGAATTGTACATAACTGTATTTTAATACATAGGTTATATCAATTAATATAGCAGTAAAATACCAGTTTCCCATTAGGTTTTTTTTGCATTTCCAATAGGATCTTTTTGCCTTACTGTACATACTTTTAACACCAACTCTAGTTTACCAGTATATCACTTGCAATTATGGATCCTAGAAGTAACATTGTTTTCCAGGATATTTTTTCCAGGATATTTATCCCATGTTGTGGTGTGTTTTTTGCATGTGTTTTGATTTTGTTTGCTTTTTTTGTTTGTTTGTTTTGTTTTTAATCTTCTCAACAAAGTCCAAAATATAAGTTCATGCTTTAGCTGAAAGAAATAAAAAGACATAAGACACATCTGCAAGATATAAAGCTACTGAATCAAACTTTACAGGGTACAGCATTAAGTCAAGTGTTTACAAAAGTAAAGATTAAGATCTCCAGATGCTGCAAACAAGCCCAGCATCATCATCACTGAGAGAATTATACTGATTTTTACCACCAGGTCAGTCTCTAGTTGAATGCATGCTACAGGTTTTATTTCTGCCTTTAGTTTCATTTGTTTATTTGTACTAATGTGAGGGTGACAACTATGAAAACAGTATCAATTTGTATTTGAAGAGTCAGTTCTATATTTTCCCAAGTATTTATTGCCTTATCACACACCCAGCTGTAGTGGAGAGTGAAGGAGTATTTTTGACAAGCTTAGTATTCATTAAGCAAAGGAAAAATATCACTGTTATTCAACGTGGAGCAGCATTGCGGTTTGGAAACTCCAGGGGGATACAGTCAGAAGCACAGGAAGCTGGTAGTCTCGACCACCACATATAAAATCAATCCTAAATTATCCAGAAAGATGTACATACACTAAGAATGGAAATGTGGAAACAGAGTTGTGCAGGAATGCAATCCCAAAATTGTGCAGGGAATGTATAACATCAGTTGAGCTTGGAAGCAACCACGAAACTACAAATTACGAATCTGGTTCCCTGTACCAAAGCCCATACTCAGTGTATACCTGCCTGTCCCCACCAGGTGACCTTCAACACAGAGTAACCTTGTCCTACGAGCCAGCAGGTTATGGATCTGTTGAAGTACAGAGTATTAACATTGCAGTAGCTACATTTTCTCCTGCAGCAAGTAACTGTATGACTGTTTTAGTTAATTAAGAGACAGAAATACACATCTTTTTAAAAACACACCTGTTATTGTGGGTTTTGTCCAGGAAAACTTGACATTTGCACTATGTTTTAGACAGGCTCATCAGGTTAAGTGTGAGGTGCTGGGGCTGGCTGACAACATGGCATTTCTGTAAGGTGTTAGTTACATTCATAGAATCGTAGAAGAGACCTTTGAGATTGTCAAGCTCAACTGTTAATCTAGCACTGCCAAGTTACCACTAAACCATGTCCCTCAGCACCACATCTACCTGTCTTTTAAATACCTCCAGGGATGGTGACTCAACCACTTCCCTGGGCAGTCTCTTCCAATGCTTGACAACCCTTTCAGTGACGAAATTTTCCCTAATATCTGATCTAAACCTCCTCTGGTGCAACTTGAGGCCATTTCCTCTTGCCTTATCACTTGTTATTTGGGAGAAGAGATCAACCCCTGCCTTTGTTACAACCTCCTTTCAGGTAGTTGTAGAGACTGATAAGGTCTCCCCTCAGCCTCCTTTTCTCCAGGCTAAACAACCCCAGTTGCCTCAGCCGCTCCTCATAAGATCTGTTCTTCAGACCTCTCACCAGCTTTGTTGCCCTTCTCTGGACATGCTCCAGCATCTCAATGTCTTTCTTGTAGTGAGGGGCCC
This sequence comes from Anarhynchus alexandrinus, assembly GCA_008711295.1. Taxonomy (NCBI): domain Eukaryota; kingdom Metazoa; phylum Chordata; class Aves; order Charadriiformes; family Charadriidae; genus Anarhynchus; species Anarhynchus alexandrinus. The sequence continues at coordinate 610,829 of VUYV01000263.1, forward strand.
AACATATCATGCTGTTCAAATGTATGTATGTCTATGTCAAAAACTTCAGTGTAAAAAAGTTATCTGGGGGGATGAGGCATGGGTGCTGTGGGAGGCGCAGTGGTGGACAGGGCACCATCTCTGCACCGGACAAAAGCCACAGGGTGGTGGGGCTGCAGGGTTGAGTCCAGGGGCAGTCAAAGAAGCAGCAGCTGCTGGGGCAGAAACACACCTGAGGGACCGTGGATGGCCCAAACTGGGGCAGGGACACTCTGATGGATGGCAGTGACACGGGTGTGAAACACTTCACCTTCCCTGGCCTGGGGCGTGATGCTGTCTGCAGCTCAGCACAAATCAGTTTTGCAGGTGGCTCATCTGAAGAACCTTGGTGGGGTGGAAGTGAGAAACTGGAGACATGGCCCCTGAGGACAGCTGGCAGGGTGAAAACTACACACAGGAACTAAACCTGAGGAAGACAGCGTGTTGACAAGATGATAGATCTGTGTCTCAAAGAAGAACTTAGAATAAAAAATAATGAAGTAATTAATGGAGAAGTGAAGAAAAATTGATCAGAACAGCAAAAGACAGTATTAAAATAAGATAGAGAGGGGAATACTGATGCAACTACAACAAGCTATTTATTATCAGATGCAAAAGCTGCTTCTAATTGACTGGGAAGATCTGAAAAAGGCACACCACTGCTCCTTTTTCAGATGCGTATGAATCATTTTTCCAAACCTCTTGCCCACCATTTTAATGCCAGCTGCTGCAATACTGAAAATGCAGAGATGCTCATGTGCATTCTGCAAGATGCGGTCCCGCAGCGGGAGATGCATCTCGCCGGTGGCTGGCTGCTGTTACCGGCCTGTGCCTAGCACCATCTAGTGAGCCTTGGCCGGCCTCTCGGAGCCATCATCTCTTTCTGGGTGAAGACGGTACAATGAGAGCACTAGAACTAATATGCGGTAATCTTCACCCCACAGAAACATTTGGGGAGCTGTGCAGAGTCCTCTGAAGCTTGAATTTAGGGGCAGGAGGAAGACCTGTTCCAGGTGTCTTCTGAGGATGCAGATCTTCCCTTCTTTGAAATGTATGTCTTACCTGGGATAAGCAGCAGGGCAGATGTGTGTGTTATGACAGCAGCGCGGCTATTGAGATGTTCCTCAGACGTTGTTAAAAATCCTGGCTGAACTCTGATAAGCTAGCTTGAGTGTTTCTCCTTTTATTAATATTATTGGTTAATTAGATTGGTGATTAGACTAAATAATTTTTAGTTTATGATTATTATAACTTTTTTTTTACTCCTTAGAAATTAATGTGTATTCTTCTCTCCAACCAAGATGAAAAATAGTTTATTAGTAGTTAGATACTTAAAATAACCAGCATTTCCCTGGGCAAAATTAATTATTTTGCTTCTTAGACAGCTGTTGCAAAGAACAGAATCAGAAAATACTATATTATTATAGTATTTTAGATATACATTATATATATATTACATATAATAGATATATTATCAGTACAATTACAATGTATTTCAGTCTACAGCACTTTATGAAGTTAGGTATGTATGAGCCTCATTTCACTGGGATACAAACTGACTTAGAGAAAAGCTTCATTATTAGTCAACTTCAGACCAGAAAACAACTTTCAGATCTTTCAACTGTTCACTCTGGACTTCTAATAATCTTCTAATAATAAAAATCTGAGTCAAGAAGAGGAAAGGTAGAACTCAGCAGGTAGATACAAAGACAGAATGCAATATTTGTTTCATGAGATCTGTTGACTGGAAGATAATCAGAGGAAGATTTTTGTTGTCATTGGGGTTCTACCTTTCTGTGTTGCTTTCTGATAATAAATTTGGTGATATATTTCCATCTCTTTCTGTCTTCCATTCCCTCCTGTCCTCTTTAAGACATTATACATTCAGTGGGAAGTGTGGAGACCTTCAGAGCATCTGGAGTTTTGCATGAATAATCCATCTTCTTTGAGAATGAAGTGAAAAATGAAAAAAATGAGCAAAGCAATCCAATCTCTATTTCTGCACACATTCACATTAATGCAATAAATCCTGCACACAAATTCTTTACAGTGCCCGTTAGAACAGGATCTCTGGACAACCCCCCACCAAAGTCCCTACAGGTGTTTTATGTTAGGATACATCAGGTATTTTAGCAGAATCTCTATATGTTTTCAGCTTAAAAGGAAAAGAAAAAAAAGGTGCCTGAATTTATACTGTGCTTCTAAAACAAGAAAGAACTAACAATCTTTGTATTGTTCACATATTTGGATCTTAGAATAATTGACACTTTCTTGACAAAGGAGGAACTGTTTAGAAAAGCACTACAGAGTCTGCATTTGATCTCGAGTCCTAACCTCGTACCAGTATGTGTACTTTAAAAAGCAGTTTGAAAAGGAACATAGTATAGGAACAAACTAGAAATGGCTCAGTAAAACAACATTTCAAAGGATCATGTCAGATTCCACATTCGTGTTTTCAAGAAATAAAGTGGTTGGAGCACATCTTTATGATGCACTTTGTAGATATTGGAGCATAGTGAATTTAGTGCTTATGAACGCAGGAGACTCGGTGTTATCAAAACCACAGAACATAGAGCCTGAATAATCTTCCTTAGTGAGTGTGCCTTTCCAGTCCCTGTCAGTGACTGAAGAAATCACTGCACCCTTCTGTTGGCATTTTCATTTGTATTTCTATTTTGGTACACTAAAACCTGATTTTGCTCTCTTTCACATTCATTCTTATGAGCAATATTGATTCATGAAAATGGCTATTGAACAGACATTTTCAGAATGTAACAGTGATTCATTAAATTAAGAAAAATAAACTCTTGTGATGACATTAGTTTCAGGTTGAAACAATTAGTCGTCCTTCTAGCTGGGTTTATGTACAATGCTCACACTAACAATCTGTCTTTACTGCTTTCATTCAGGGCAACAGTGGTGTAGTAAAATAAAAAAATGATCAAGGTGCAAATTCAGGTTTGCAAATGTTTAAAGCAGTATTCAGTACTAAGAGATCAGTAATAATCTATAGGTAAAATTTGACGGTTTGTGGGTAAATGAATATAAATGGTACTATATTAATGAAGTTTTTACTGTTTGCTAAGAGAAAATAAGGCTAATTTCAAGAGATATCTCTCTTTCAAATAACTTCTCCAGTCACTTATGTTTGTGGATGTTCTATTCATTAATAGCTTAACATAGTCTGACTACATAAATTTAGGAGAAAAAAAAATTAAATAGAAAACTTGTCCCCAAGGAAATCAACTGAAGTATGTAATGGACTTCAGGGAAGCCAGGGTTTAATTTAAAAGTTACCAGACATAGTTTTATAGAAGTGATATGTAGAATTCTAACTTTCTCTTTCATGCAGGCACCATTCTGCCAGTTTTCCCTTGTGAATGCCTGTGTTTCCCCTGAAGGAAAATGTTAATGCCTGCCACTAGACCTGTCCCTCATGCAGTTTTCCCCACAAAAAAGTGGAGTAAATTGGGTATTAAAATAATTCAGCTCTCCCTAACAGGAATGTTTCTTCCAGTTAAGAACCAATTACCTGCTAAGACCCTTGAGGCTATCTGGAATTGTAACAGATTTAGGTGCTGAATCATACTTCCAAGTTTTCTACCAGTGCTTTTCTATTTTCTTCAGTTTGTGGACTCTTAAGGTTTTTTTTTTTAACAGGAATGGCAGACCCATTAAGCAAGGTTAAGTCATTCAAAGGACTGAAAACCAGGCTACTTGTTGAACACCAAAGTTGAGGTAACCAGCCTTGAGTAAAATCTGTAGAACTATCTGAGAAGCTGAATTTCCACATGCTGGTTGTTTTGGTTTGAGTAGGGGTTTTTTTGTGTGTTTGTTTTGTTTCTTTTAAATATAGTTCCAGTTTAAAAGAACCTGTTTTCCCCTCCCAAAGACAGAGGAATTTGAAAAAATTCTGCATCCTACATTTCTAAGAGTATGCTTATTTTTTACAGCTGCCAACATTCCTTCACAAGAGCAGAGCTGCTGAGAATTTGTGACCTCCATGAATTTTGCGAACCAGATAGCCAATTTCAAGTGGCATTGAACAAAACTACAGCTAAACTTTCAAGTTAGGTTTGATTTATAACTCTGAGTTAAATACCTAATGTTCCTTAATCAGTGCCTGGAGGGAATTAAGTACCATAAAATGGAATTCACTATCATTTCCTTACTAAGTAGCATGAAGCCTAAAATAGGCAATAGGAAAATCTGGGAAGGGCGGAGGTAAGACTGAGTCCCTTTGTGGTGATGGGGCAACTCATTGAGGATTTCAGGGGGATTCCTGAGTTAGACCAGAATCACAGCTACAGCTGCTCCTGGACTCCCAAGAGCCAATATCACCACTTTTCAAAAAATGGAACAGGAGTTTTTGTTTAAAGTTTAAGACATTTACAGCATAAAATCTGGATGCTAATATAATTAATCCACTATGTCAGGATTTTAGCATTCAAGAATGATTTTTTTCAATAACTGTTTGTGTATTTATTTTAATTGACTCTTGGAGAAGAGACTAGGACTCTCTCAGTTTCCTGCTCATGACCTAAGAGGCTGCATGAAAAAGCAGATGTCTTCTTTCTCTGAACTGAGAGATATTAGATTTTTGGTACACAAACACAACCTCACCACACAAGTTGAAAGCTCTTCCTTAGAACAGAACGCTTTCCTGAGGATGGGATTTGCTGAGAGGAGCAGGAACCTGTTTTTCTCCCTTTAACCCTGGAGCTTTTGATTTAGGAGCAGGATAGCAAACATTATCCATATGATCATAATTTCAATAGAAGTGGTTTTGTGTAGAAATGAATATGATCAGCACATTAAGTAAACTTTGAGGACATCTAACATATTGATCTGCTTAGTAGACAGATAAGCATCCAGTTTAATGATCTTGAACATGATGAAACAATTATCAAGCTGCTCAGGCCTACCAAAAAGACACAACACATAGAAGCAAAACTGTTTATATCTTCATAAATTTAGTAGAGAAAAGGAGGTTAAATTCACAGGATTTAACCTGTAAATATTGAAAAATTCCCTCTTGGGAGGCTGGAGAGTTTAGCACGTTAAGTCCTTACAAAGGTCCATATTTATATCTGGCATGACATCTGACTGTTTGATCTTGCAAGATGTTAAACCTCCCTGGTCTCAGTTATTTAAACAGTTTCGTGATTGTCTCCATGACAATAATGAATTCTGAAAACAGACCATTATCTTGAAGAGCAAAATGAATGCTTAGGGCTTCCAAGAGTCAGACTTATAAAAGGACAAGAGAACATCTAGCTAGAGTAAATATGGCAGAAAAATATAATTGCTGTATTACAACATAAGTCCTGCAAAATAAAGACAGATGGATAAACGGGCTAACCCACTCAGTCATCCCACCCTATTTCCCATCCTGAGTATGAGTAAAAGGGCAAATGCTACCGAATCACTTCCTCATTCCTCATGATATTGTATTTATCAAGTGTATTTTAAATGTAGATGTGGGTGTTCTCTACGTATGTTAGGGATAAGAAAACTGACTGAGTAATAGGCCAACCTAGCAGAAATATGTTAGTTATGAGCATCGCCATTTAAAAATATATTTATGAGAGCTGAAATTCAACATCATATAAACAAATACAGCTATGCTCTACAGCCATATCTCAGCTTTGATCTGAGGCTGGATTTCAATATATAGTTTATGTTATATAAAATGTTGTTACTGGCAAGAGAGATTCACTGCATATATAGAACTAAGGCATTTGAGCTGAATTAATGTTTTAACAGTCTAATTGCCCAAGTTATCTAATTGAAACAGCAATGCATATTGATGATACAGTTAAAGTCATTACACAGAACACCTCTTCCTGTAGTCCTCCCTTTTCTCTGGCATTATGATCATCCTTCCAATGTTCCTCTTCTCCTGAGGTTGACAGCTGCAGTCGTCTTCAAGCAGGAGTCAGGGTGGTGGTTATGACACGTTTTCAGTCTTTGTCTGTCAGTTATGATGAGCTGAAGTCTTTAGAATGGAATGGAACTGAACGGAATGGAACGGAACGGAACAGAACGGAACGGAATAGAATAGAATAGAATAGAATAGAATAGAATAGAATAGAATAGAATAGAATAGAATAGAATAGAATAAAAAATTTTAATTGGAACGGACTTACAACAATCATCTAGTCCAACTGCCTGACCACTTCAAGGCTGACTAATAGTTAAAGCATATTATTAACGGCATTGTCCAGCTGCCTCTTGAACACTGATAGGCTTGGGGCATCGACCACCTCTCTAAGAAGCTTGTTCCAGCGTTTGCCCACCCTCTTAGGTAAAGAAATGCTTCCTAATGTCAAGTCTGAACCTCCCTTCCCCTCCTTTTGTTTGCTCTGGGTGAGATTTTCTTCCTCTTCTCTCTCGGGGTTCACTCAGAGTTATATTTACATGTTTTCTTATTGCAGTTTACCTCCTTATCACTTGTTCCCTACTGAAATCTGAAAGTTGCCTCCCCCAGCCTCAGCTGATATCAAGGGCTGTTTCTTGCAAGGCAGTGCCTCCCCCAGACCATCACCATTCTTGGTTTTCACAGAGCTTCAGCTTATAGTCACTTTGCCACCAGTTGAATGTTAAAATCAGCTGAAACCATGCCAAGACAAATCCAGACATGTTCTGACAGCCTGCAATGTCAGGTCAGTCCAAGCCTCTTACTGGTTATGGCAAAAATCATATTTCCTGGACTGCAAAACATTCTTGTTTACTGGTTCATAAGCATACTTTTCTGAAAATTTTTATGATCAGCATTTTATTTACTCATAAAGATAAAATATCTGATTAGGAGCTTCACATGGTACACAGTTTCCAAGTCGAGAAAATAGTCCCTCTTGCTCAGTAGGCACATCCATGACAGGATGAGACACTATTTTATCTCCAGCCCATAGCTGGAGGACACTGTGTGTAGTAAACTGGACACGCAAAAAAAAGTAAATGCAGATGTTGAGTGTCAGTAAAGAATATGCAAGGCTGAAAATCAAAAGTAAATATGATGGAAACACACATAATTGCTTTTCAGTCTTTAAGACCTAGCTCTTTGTGAGGAGTTTCTAATCAAGAGCAAGAAAGCAGATGTACTTGCTCGTAAGTGAACAAGAATGTAAGCTCTGTTGACCTTAGGACTAAAACAAATTCTTCCACCATATATGAGAGCCTACGGATAGGTCAGGTTTTTCTGAAGCTGACTCAGATGATATAGTAAGTTGGCTCAGACAGGGCTGTTTGTATTGAGTTAGATCCTATTCATCGGGCAGAGAGATGGATGTGATCATATATTGATTGCCCAATCAGTATACTCATCCTGAATAATGGATAAGATGGAAACTGGAAACAAATTATCTGTGTGTATGTTATTTCTACAAATTTCTACTTCTGCCATATCCATAGTAAGGGAGTTATTAAAAAGTGAACATTTGTGTTTTTCAAGGAGCTCTCTCTTACCTTCTTGAATCAAAAAAGTGCATTTTTTTTTTCCGTTTGAGTGTTAAGATCACAACACTCAATGCTTCAAAGGCAAAGCCAAGATTTCCAATAAATCTGGCAGGGTGCTGGGAGGGCCGGCAGCTCCCTGGGCTGGGGGTGTCAGGGGCTCCCCGGGGTGGCCATGCAGGGCCCGTCAGCCATGGCCTGTCCCCCCCAGGCAGGAGCAGGGCAGGCCAGGGCACAAACGGGGCAGGCCCAGCCTTGGGCACCTCCCTGGCGATGGGGACAGGCTGGGACATCAACCAGCCAGCGGGTGGGGGTCAGGGTCCATACCCAGGAGGCGCAGGGCTGGGCCCTTGCATGGCCATGGCTCTGAGGGAGCTGGAGCTCAGGGTGGGGGCCAAACAGTAGAGGCTGTGAGCTGGGCCCCAGCGCCCAGCCCAGGCTCTGGGAGGGCCTTCACATTCGTTCTTCCTTTAGTAACCTTTCTTTATTATCTCCATACCCGCATTTTCCTCACAGGTTGTAGCAGGGGGAGGGACAGAGGAGAAAGAAGACAGTAAAACTCCCAACTGTTAGAAACATCTGTTAGGGTCTCCCTGGCAGTGCTTCACGGCTGAGGTCAACTCCTGTAGCAGAGCTTTACAGAGGCAGCTTTTGGTCACTGGTGTCTGCAGCTCACGGAAACCTATTCCAAGGCTGCAGAGCTCTGAACAGCTTCCTTCACTTACATCAGTAAACTGCTCAAATGAACTCAAAACAACTAATCTGTCCGTATGCATCTGAATTAGCATTTGCAGGACTCCGGCCAGAGCATGGCAATAATTCTCATCCTCTAAGTGGAATTGTTATGAGTAGCCGCTCATAAATAATACGTTTCAATTTTCAAGCTGTGTCAATTGGACACAGACCACAAAGCACATCTTTCTTTTGCACATTTAGCTGCCAAATGGAGTGTGACTATTTGCAGATATAGAGTGCACTTTTCACACATCCACTAACACACAGTAAAAATAGGATAATTGTACAAACTTACCTGCTAGCAAAATCAGAATGTAAATACAGTGAGGAGGAGAATTAATTTGAGGGAATCATTTAAAAGTAGCATTGAAAGATTCTTTGCACTAATCATTGTAGTTTGCCTCTCCATTTCTAGGAATGCATTAGTAAGCTCTTTTTTGTTTTGTTCATGCTCAAGTCCAGCACCCTCAGTATCTAATAAAATTAATGAGTCAATTATCTGGCAAGAAAAGGTAACTCAATAGCTTATTCATTAAGAGTACTCTAATAAATCGTCACAGCTTGGACTTAGCTCAGCACAAACTCGAACTGTGTTTATTTTAAAGAGAATCAAGAAACCCAAAAAGAAAATGCCTTGAAGAAATTCAACCCAAACATGTTAGTCCTAACCCCAGAAAAAAAATTCAAAGAGCTTCATAGATAAGTGTTTGAAATTGAACTTCAAATGTGTAACAGTGTAAAGTGATCTAATTTTCTATGAGCACATTTAGAAGATGGTAAGGAAAATATGAAATTGTAACAGGGTTAGTCAAAAACTTTGGAAAAGAGTAGCATGCAGTAATTAAGATAAAAAATGGTATTAAGGTATTAAAAAACTGAAAAAGGATTCTACCGCAAAGTGTGTTTTGGATTAATGTCTTTCACTATACTGGCAGTCAGTTCTGCAGTTCTGGTTTAAACTTTACACTACGTGCTTGCCTAGAGAGGTTGTTGAGTCTTCATTCTTGGAGACTGAGACAACATTCCCCAACTGGACACAGCTCTGAGCAACCTGCTCTAGCTGAACCTTCTCTGCGCAGGCCAGTTGGACCAGATGATCTCCAGAGGTCCCCGGCAACCTCAAGCTATTCTAGGACTGGGAAATATGTCAAAACAGGTAAGTCTGAAAACTGCAGTGTTTCTTATGAGTCCAAGTGAATTCTTAGGGACCACTGAAGTGTATTCTTAACGCATGGATGAAACCAGTGAGAGAGACAATGCAGAAGCTAAGTCTTAAACAGCAGGGAATTACAACCATTAGTTTATTTTACTGCTATCTTCACATTTTTTATTTATTCCTCTCTGTTATTTTTCCTGGCCAAGATATAAATCTTTAACATCTCTCTAAAATGCACAGTGAATTCCAAATAGGAGTGGCTAGTTTTGCTAGGATTCTTGAGCTTGGAAAATCTATGAATGAAGGTTGTACGATAGACAACCATAGAGTCATGAGTGGCATGGTAAAGACAGGTAGGAATTTGCTGTCTCTTCCAGAACAAAAAACAAAGACCTTAATTTGAATTTAATCGCATGTGCTGGTTTTGGCTGGGATAGAGTTAATTTTCTTCATAGTAGCTAGTATGGGGCTATGTTTTGGATTTGTGTTGAAAACAATGTTGATAATACAGGGATATTTTAATTATTGTTGAGCAGCACTTGCACAGAGTCAAGGCCTTTTCTGCTTCTCACACCGCCCCACCAGCAAGCAGGCTGGGGGTGCACAAGAATTTGGGAGGGGACACAACTGGGACAGCTGACCCCAACTGACCAAAGGGCTATTCCATACCATATAAAGTCATGTTCAGCAATAAACCGAGGGGGGACATCTGGGGGAGGAGCGCTGCTCAGAGACTGGCTGAGTATCAGTCTGCTGGTGGCGAGCAATTGTTTTCATTTGCACCACTTGTTTTTCTTGGGTTTTATTTCTCTCTGTTATTTTCATTTTCATCATTATATTTATTATTATTGTTGTTGTTTTTATTATTGTTATTGTTATTATATTTCAGTTATTAAACTGTTTAAAAGTTTATATGAATTCAATTGAGACTGGACAATGTCATCCACTAAGGATTACAAAATACAGAGAAGCCACATATGTCTTAGGCAGTCTAATGACTGAGAACAGATGGAGCTTCCGTCTTAGCCTGGAGAAGAGATGACTGAGAGGGGATCTTATCAATGCTTATAAATATCTGAAGGGCTGGTGTCAAGAGGATGGAGCGAGACTCTTCAGTGGTGCTCGGCAACAGGACAAGGGGCAATGGGCACAAGCTGGAACACAGGAAATTCCATCTCAACAGGAGGAAAAACTTCTTTACTTTGAGCATAACAGAGCACTGGAATAGGCTGCCCAGAGAGGTTGTGGAGTCTCCTTCTCTGGAGATATTCAAAACCTGCCTGGACACCGTCCTGTACAACCTGCTCTGGGTGAACCTGCTTTGTCAGGGGGGTTGGGACTAGATGATCTCCAAAGGTTCCTTCCAATCGCAACCATTCTGTTATTCTGTAATTCAGTGATTCCAAGACTGTTAAGGGGAGGAAATTGCATGTGCTTCCTCTTTCTTACAATCTTCCCTGGACATCTACTTGTGGTCAGCAGAGGAAAAAGGATACCAGAACAGTCATTGTTATGAAAAACTTATTAAAAACTTACTCTAAAATTTTCACTATCTTAACATCAAAGTTTTGAATATAACAAGTCTGAGTACAAGGGAGCACGTTTTTACATAACAGAAACTAAGAGACAAAATTCAGATGTGTATGCATTCCAGTCCATAGTAGACTTTTGCATCAGTATTCATGAGCTAGCACAGTGCTCCTGACCAAAGTTTCCTTATATATTTGTTTCAGGATAAGAAATAGTTCCTTAGACATTGACCTCCAGCTTTAAACAATTGTGAAGGAGCTGAAATTAATATAAACTATATTTTACCTGTCCCCTCACTGTACACAATTTATATCTCTTAATTCTTACTACTACTTTTCCGTAAATTTCTTTGGGCTTAGTGCAATGAAGTTTGGCCTTTCATATCCATCATCTTCTAACCGCATTTACTGAAATTAAGGAAGCCCAACTGGTTGCAGTGATTCCCTGTCTTCATCAAATACCACTTTCCCCAAAGTGCAGTTCATAATTAAAAATAACTGAAAGAAAATCATGATTTCATCGCTGTGGTTGGCTGTCAATCTATGTTTTTCAAACTGAAGATCTCTGGGGCTAATACTCCCTTTCAGCTACAGAGTACCAACAAACATATTCACTATTTTGGGAAAATAAAAAAGCAATGGGAGAGAAGTGCTACAAAATCTACAGAATAAGTCTGGGTACCTTAGCTTACAGTCTTAAAGCTGCAAGAGCCCAAGGAAGTTAATTCAGGCTGAAAATGCTGTCCTTAAGTCACCTGGCATTTTTTTTTGCCAATGACTTAAGAACAGATGGCCAGCCTCAATCCAAAATTTCTTTCTTTTCCAAGTTTGATTCAGCCCCACAGTACAATTTGTAAGTCATTTTTCTTGATTAATTTTAAACATTCTGCAATGGAAGAATGAGCTTTGATCTGCTTTCAGGACATTTACATCTTTTGTATGGCCGCTCTTACACAAAATGTAAATTGATGTTATGCAAGATAGGCTATGGTAATTATGATTATTGTAATTGGTTACAAAATGTGAAAAGAAGAAAGCAGGAGTGGGAATTAGAAACTAGAGCAAGATGGAGAATCTCAGCTTCTAGTGTTAGTGTTATAGGATACAGAATGTGCACTTGGCTTGCAAAAACCTCCAGATGCTTGTCAATGAAAAGTGAAAACAGGAAACGGAAAATCTGGGAGATCTTAAAGACAGATGCAAAGGGAGTGAATTTTGAACACCGAAAAGATCAAAAGCAAGTCATCCTGAAAATTTTGGCCAGCATGTCCAAGTTCCTGAATAGAGCATGAGGAAAGATATATCCTATAAATACAAGTAAGAAAGTTTTCAGAACCTTTAAGGAAGGGAAATTGTACTTAGGTATGGAAATCCAACCAAAATGCAAGAAGCAGCTTCTTGTTTCTCAAAACACCTTTCAGACAGACATATTTCGAGATAAGAAAAGATCATTAAATCATGCTTCCTTACACCCCCTCAATAGAGTAAGTCATAAACTTTCAAGTAGACTTGTTCTTATGCCAGCCTTTAAACCAGTGTGCTTTAAAAGCAGTCTTAAAGTATTTTATATTGGAAGCAAGCATGTAGTGTTTATGAATATTTTCTTCATGGGGGAGAGACAGGAAGCTGTTCTCACCCTTTTAGTTAAGAAGCAACTTTGGGGTTTAAACTGGAAGTTTTGTCATCTTACATCCTCTATGTAACCTCTGGAGAGAAAAGACTACACCATCGACTATGCTGGAGCTCAGGGAAACAAGCTGTCTAGCTTAGCTGCCAGTCAAGGGGGGAATGAAGGCCTTCCCATTGACAGCATTTTTGTAACTAACCTAATCATTCACAGTTTAGTAACAATTAGATAAACTGCCAGTGGGCATACTTTGCAAAGTCTATTTTATCTTTTCCAGTTTTCCAAATGTGGATTAACTATGAAAATGGAAGCATCAGAACTCCTAGAGTGACTACTTACTTGTTTATTTAGACAACTTTGTCTCCTAAAGTTTGATTTTTGGTCAAGGTGATGGATCTGCAGGGAGTAGGAGAGTTGCATGCTCAGCTCAAGTCATAAATATCGTGAAAGCAATGAAAATCCTTCAGAGTTAGATTGAGTACTGCAATTCAGGAGACACAGTGAATGTAAATCACATTCATTGTCAATCCAAATGTTTTCTTGGTTAGCTTGAATTACTCACAGGGACTTTTATTCCTTCTAACAAAAACTGTTACTTAACTAAGCTTCCAATATGAGAATAGGAAGTGGTAAACTACAGTATATAAATAGAAAGACCCACACTAGGATTTCTCAGCAAGAATGTTAAGGAGCAGGTTTGCTAAATTTTCTTGAATGTGTCTTTTTGGTTCAAAGAACTCAGTTAATTTATACCTGGTATATAGCGTTTGCTTGATCTGCACCTTGCTGATATTCCTCGGGTGGAGCCAATCATTTAGAACGTTGCTGGAGGCCCAGCATGAAGCATTTTCTATCACTGCTGACAGTGCATCCTCTCAAACAATCCAAAACACAAAGAATAGCTGCCACCTTGAGTTCCTTGAGTGACCTACAGTTCCGTCACCTTTCCCTCATATATTGCTAATTTTTACTATTACTCTATGCCCAATTACATTTTTAAAAAATCACATCATCAGAAACATCAGAATTATAAAGATATAAACGTTTTTTAAAATGCACCATGAAGTACATGTTAATCTTGGGTAGGAGGTCACAAGGTCAAAATAACATTGCATATTTAGGAAATTGTTCAAGTACATATACGGCTGTGTCAATTAGAAGATGGAGGCTAATGGACCTTAACATTTAGCTGCTTTTGCTGTCTTGTTATATTCTTTCCATGTCACGTAGGGATTTTGCCAGACACCTTTTCATCTGTCCCAGGCCATCACTTGTTACAGAAGTCCCCACCAAAGGTACTTTGAGTCCTGATTCACTACTGGGCAGGTGGTGACATTTTGTCATCCCAAATTCCACCACCTTCAGGAAGATACAAATGTGAATTTACACACTTTTTCAGAATCGAGTTGCTTTCTTGTGTCAGGGACTTTAAGTATAATTTAAGTCAGATTTCTCAATGTGGATTTAATGGCAGTTATGGGGGAGGAAGAAAATCCTAGTGCACTTCTTTGAAAATGGAGTCTGTTAGAGAAGACTCTAAATCAAAGTGTTTGACACATCCTGCCATACATCTGACATAATCATCTGTCAGAATGCATTAGTGGAGTGATGAATTATGTACCAGTGCCTTCACTGTAGCTAACATTAGAGTCTAATTCTTACTCTAGTTTCATATATTATTTTTCTACTTTAAGAAAAGAAACAAACCCCCTGCTTTTCCCTCCCCGACAAAACCCCATAAAGCCAACAAGATAAGATGATTTTACAGCTGAGTCTTTTTTTTTTTTTTTTTACAAATTTTTAGGAGTTCTCATTTCAGGCCTAGATTGGTGTTTTGATTTTAGATACTAAAACAACTTTTAATTGTAGCTGTTAACTGTACTGAAAGCATTAATTAGTGAGAACAGTGTAGGAAAATGTGTGAAGGCAGTCAAAGTGCCTTTATTTTTAAAATAAATACAGATGAGCACATTTGTATGTCAGCTTGTTTCCTTCTCTGAAAGCCCGGGGTTTTTATTGTGAAATAATAGTGAAACAATTCCATCAAATGGATTTCACAAAAGGCATCTTAACAGAGAGGCCAGTAAATACATTTATTACAGGTCTTTGTTCCACGGCAGAGCTTAAAGGCTGAAACTGAGGGCAGGGCCCCACTTAGACTATCCACTGTATAAACAAGTAGAAAGGGAAAGTGCTTCCCCGAAGAGCTAATAAAACAAGTTATGAAAGGAGATAGCGAGAGATGCCCAAAGCCACATGGAAAATTGGTAGCAGACTAACAGATTAGAAGCCCATTTTTCTCGCTGTCCCTGTCAGACTTTTTCTAGTCTCATGGTCATAAAGGTGACCTCGGTGGCCTGACTTTGGCACTGACAGTGTTTGTGCTTTCGGTGAGGGAAACGGACACTCCTTCAAGCAACCCTGTTGTCTGGGCAAAGCATTTACACCACATGCAGACATACACTCACACATACACGCACACAAACGCACTGTGGCATCCTCAATATACAGCTGGTTTGTCACATTAAGACAGAAAAAGTGGATGCAAATGTGTACTGTGCAAATGTACACTTTACTATAAATTGGAGTTGCAGCTCCCGTCGTCCTAGTGACACAAATAATGCGTCTTTCTCCCTGCTGTTATCCCACAGGCACCTGTCTTGTAGACACGCAAAAAAGTGAATAATCTCCCTGTTGCTGCTGAGTCACTGTCAGTGTAACACTTGCCTACATATTTAATGAATCACAATAACGTGGCAGCGCTGGTGGGAGGGCAGAACGTGCTGGGGATAGCTGGAGGTGCGTGTGTGGAAATAAAGTTCCCGGGCGTATTCTTGAAGCGAAGATTTCAATTCTGTCATACGTAGGAAAGGATTGTTTAACAGACCAAAGAAAAGTCATCCATCTCTTTGTGTGCGGACAGCTGTGGACAGAAATGGAGATGCAAATTAGGGATAAATGCTCCCGATCCAAACTGCAGGTCACACCTGTCTTTTGCAGCATGGAAAAGGGAAGGAGAGAGAGGGAAAAGAAGGCGGCGCATCAAAATCATCCTGCTGAATTAGGCATTGCTAGAGAATATTCCCCAGGACAGAGTGCCGTGTTTATGAAACGCACGGGGTGAACTGACTATTCTTTGCAGTCTCTAATTTTTGCTTAAAATATATTATACAGACTTACGTGAAGGAACAGGAAAGGGACATGCTTGGATGACTGGCTTGCCATCCAAATCTGCTGGGCATATTGCAATAAACTGGCTGTTTTACTTGCCTGGCTACATGAAGAAAACCAGGGCGGCAGTTTTAATAATATCTAGTATTCTCATTGCACACTTTTAGAATATTTATTGACCTAAAATTTCTCAAAAGGTCTTAACCAGATGCTCGGCCTCGCATAGCATACCATAAATCATAGAAACAGCAGTAATCCTATTTTCAGTTGGTATCAAGCCTGCGTGAGAGGGTTTGCATTGGCTTCTCGGGCAAGAAGGGCCTGTCACCATCATGCACTGTGACTTATTTGGTTTGTCCTGCAAAAAAGACTGTTTTCTCTGTAACTTCTGAGTTACATTATAGCTTTGAAATGCAGAAGGAAAGATTAAAGAAGCTATTAGCGGAAAAATCATCCATATATTCTGGTTTTGCTACTCTCACTGAGAATAACAGTGTGTTTTCAAAATCACCTACCCAGTTTTCACAAGTTTCTCACAAATTAATGATATTTGTTATCTTTCTTTAATTCCAAACATCCGGAGTCAGATTATAAGGAGATAAAAAATAGCTTTAAAAAATAAAAAATCTGGAAAGGAAACTTGAACTCATAAGCCCAAGTAACTTGAAAATCTCAAAGTAAAACACATATTTATTTTAAAATCTACTAATATCATTATTTTCACGTAACTGGGTATGACAACAGTCCAGTGCTCAAACAGGGCCACTTTGGAATATTTATTCGGATCAAAAGAAAGAAAGTGGAAGCACGACTACGTTCTGCTGGGAGCGCACTGAGGCAATCCTGGCTTCTGGACTGAACTCGCAACTCTGACCTGTATTTGACATAGCACAGTCATTTTACAGTTATTTAAAACAGGAATGAGAAAAATACCCAATTGAACTGTGGCTTTACAATGTTGCAGTGACCACCTATCTGGTGGAATTTTTCCCAGGTGGTCTTGTAAACTTTATTGGCTAAGCTGCATTAACATGTAACTGGGGAAATGCTTAGCGGCAGTAAATGAAATGTGGGGAAATGTAAATATATCATTTTTTTGTGAAGCAAACTATTTATTATTACAGGTATAAAGTCTGAAAATGCTAAAATAGCCCATATATTTTCCTCAGACAGTCTTGGATTAGTAGAATGACATTCACAACAAGGACATTTTTACTGCTGAACATAAACTTCATGGATTTGGTTGTTTGCAGTACAGCTTTTTTTAACAAAACTAAACAGCAAACAAGGCTGTAACCTGGATGCTGCACCAACCAGAGGGTACATTACATAGGAAAGAAACAGCAGCCAGATGGAATGAAAAGGAGAGTTAACCTGTTAAGAGAGTTGACTTGTATTTATAGAACTTGCCTAGAATTAGTAGTAACGAGATGAGGGAACTTAAACAGTTTGGCTTTACAATACTCCTCTTTACTTAACCAATATTCATATCCCATATATTGTCTTGAATTGGCATTGCCATATCAACAGTTTACTAGCACCCGAGGACAGTGCCTTGCTCCATTTAAATAATCAAAACCCATTTCTCCTCATCAGCCCCAGTAATCCTAAATGCATAGCTTGGAAATATTCCTGTTTCTGCATAGTCCTATCTCTATGTAGCACAGGTCTCACATTCTCAGTTCATTTTTCCAAAAGTGTCTCTAAAAAAAAAAAAAATATATATATATTTTAACACTATCACTCTCAAATGCCTTGAATTTATAAGGTAGCAAAAGAGCACCATGTACAAATACAAGTTTTGCACAACCCTGGGTCCGACGATGCTTCAAAGCTGTCCGCTGCTCAGCAGGCCCAGGCTCATTCTCTTCTCAGACAGCAGATGTTGCAAAGCTCAGACTCCTTGTAGGTTGCCAGTACAGCCAGACAGGGACTGTCAACAGGGCGATCCATAATAGGTGCACCACAGAGCATTATATATTAACATTAGTGGTGGTTCCAACCAGAGGTGACAAGTATAAGCGTCCCAAGCCTACCTATACACACTACAAACTTAACATTTACTTTTGATGTTAAGATAGCCAGAGCTTTGTCTGGCAGCAGGATCCAACTCTTCAGCCTGAGTTTGGCATCCGCTGATCAAGTAGTTATATCCAAATGGATTGTCACATCAATCTGACTTTATAAGCCTTGCCTTTGTGACAGTCACCTTCCCCAAACACTTCTCCAAATTTCAGTGTAAGCAGACCTGTGAACTCTCACACCTGGGGAGCGAGACTCACAATGCCAGGTTTGTGCGCCACTTAATGAGTACTGCAGCACTGACTTTCCGCTTAGTCTGTGACCAGACACCTCAGTTACAGCCCAATATGTGCAGCTGCATCTGCCCCATGACATTGCACCTGGGGAGGAAACTGGTCAGCAACTGTGAAGCAGGAGTGTGGCTTTTTGAGGTCCTTTGGGCAGCCGAGCCCATTGGAAGGCACATGCCGTAGTCTCTGCCACATCATGTGCCATTCTCCCCTTTTCACCCAGTTTAACATATCAAGAGTAGGTGTTGAGGGAGAGGAGAGGAGAGGGGAGGAGAGGAGAGGAGAGGGGAGGAGAGG